>JAVTVY010027196.1:0-112225 GCA_036873755.1 Hanleya hanleyi
AGAAAGTAAAACAAAAGCAGACAAAACTTTTCTAAAGTCATCGTGAAATGACCACTTCTGGAATGTTTTTATGTTCACAGAGTCAATTTTCGCTTTTGAGCCGTTTTGCATATCGAATCGGCGGTCCGGAGATGAGAAATTACTGCATTCACACTGATTTCCATCCACTTCCATGTGCGTGCTGTCCCGCGCTGTAGAATTGACCCGCATTTGATTGGATGAATTCAGGCTTTGTATGTTGGGAGTTGTGTCCCCTTGATATCGCATGCTTCCGTTTTTTTGCGCCATCACAATGTCAGTTTTTTTCGTTTCGAACCTCCGTGTTTTTATTTCTTTCTGATGCAAAATCACACGTTCATGATACTAATTCCATAATAAAAACCGTGTATAAACTCCGAAGCATGATTCAAAGATACCATAGAGGAGAAATATAGACCGGTAAGGCAACGATTGATGACCGTCACTGGGCCGGTCGTCCTGACATTTTCAATGGCACTCGTCATACCGTAGGCGTAGCGCAACTCGATTTTTTACGTAACCGATTATTCGTTCTGCAGAATTTACAACCACGTAACCGACACGTAACCGATCGTTTCGGTTACGCCAAATTTCGAGGGCTGTATTGTTTTCGGTAATCAGCCCATACAGCCAGGTCAAGAGGAATATGAATTGTGTTCGGGACCCAATTCGACTGGAAACCCACGAAAGCTACCAAAGCTGGGAATCCTCTGGCTGATGATAAACATTTGTAGCGAGGTATTGGAGCACTCAAGTTTATTAAGGCCCAAAATATGCGAGGAGTGTTACTTATTACAAGGCTGGCTAATGTACATGGTTTGGGGTCGCTCCACTTGTTTTCGCGTATTTATCATCTTTGTATAAATTATCGACGCATTAAGCCTACCAGTTCAGAATGGGACGGCAAACAAGATGGTGCCGGCCTTTCGAAACATGCCGTGGTTTTGCAGAACATTTTTGACTTTGAAAAATACTGTAAAATGGTAAGTAATCTGCATGTGACTTTGTCATGTGTTTATTTTTGTTGTTGACAACATACTTCAACTTCCCACACACTTCGTTGACAAAAGTATGAGATCAATTTTACAGTTTTCTAGAGAGGAGTTCCAGTACATATTAGTCCAGTATAACGTGACACCAGGCTTTCTTTTTTAATATGCTTTTGTTTACTGACAAGCCTGGTAGTCCTGTCGGCTTTCATAGTGAACACAAATCGAATTACCACTGCCAACATATCAGCGGGGAAAATGCCCCAAGTTGAAAATATAAAGAATTTGCATGCCCACTCACCTTGATAATTCAGAAGACCAGTACCTACTTCATTCATATCACATAATTCCCAACTCTGACAGATCTGATAACACGCGAGTGCACCCTGGCAATCTAGAGGTATTTTTCCAGCGACTGAATTTTTCTCGCAAAAATATGGCGACAATGGAAAAGCCTTGACCTTGGACCTTATTTGGGAATATCACGTGCCAACACAACTCGTCACATAATACGAGGGAACCCCAGAGGACAAAGGGATCTTCCGTTATATCAGGTTAATTTTCATGTGAGGAAAGATGAACTCAAAATTACTGCTGCAAATATTAGTACACTCCTCCCTCAATATAGTGCGCCGATTGGGAGACAAAACATCATCCGCACTATACGTGAACCGCGCTAAAATGAATCCTTTGTTAAATGGTCAGGATGTCAATCTCCCGTCGCTGCGAGTTACACAGCTCAGCGTCACAAGCGGACATAATGGAGTTGTTTATTTATGAACAATAGCTCAAGTCTTGACAGGTACACAATGAACTGGTTGATGTGTGAGGACCATACAAATGAAATAGTCAACGTAGTAATAATATTTATTTATTTTACTCACAAAGTTGTTTGTTTATTTCTTTGTTGATATCACTCAGACATGCCAGTAAAATCGGCAGAGTGAGGGGTCGCGAAGTCCGATAATTCACGTAAAAACTTTGAATGTACCAAAACAGTTACACTTCGAAGATCCCAGCTTGCAGTTAGTTTATTTAGCTGGATATTAATTCGGACTACGATGTTATTCCACATTCAAATCCCATGCGACGTCAATGCCGCGCACTGCTGAATGAAACACCAGGAAGAGTCCTCATAACAAAGATGGCGGCCTGACCTCGTGTCAGCTGTCACTCCAAGGTAACAGTCACGTGGAAACTAGGCCACGTGGAAACTGGGCCATGTGTACGTTAAAGTGGGGCAACCAGTCTATAATTAACAAGCACACCGCAAGACATTTTCTGTTCACGTTCTTGGGCAAACCAGGTGAAAAGGGCAGAGTCTAAGGCGGGGTCTTTTGCTGTCCTGGTTTTTTTCCTCTTCAGTCCATCGGTTCCGTCCGTCTCGTCCACGAAAGTACGAAGTTTTTCTTCGCTCCTTAGCCATCCCCGTAACGTGAATTTTATTGTATATAAGGTTTTTGAAGAGACATGTTAGAACATGTACCGTGATACAAAATAACGTAAAACAATAGGGGATTATTGAGGTGCGAAATGCGGCTTGCTTTATCAGGGCCTCGCTCTGCAGGGTCAAAGTGCGCGGAGTTCAAGATGCCACTTCCTGTTCCCGCGAACAACTGGACTCATTTTCTGTGTTCATAATCCGAGTAATTAACACAGAGATGATAATTAAACGTGTTATAAGCCTCAAGGATTCCTGCCAGGACAACAAGTTAGGCTTTTATTCAAGGCCAAGCGTTCACAGCATACAATTTATCAGCACCACGTGCGCCAGTCGCCCATAAACAATCTTTACGGGAAATTATTTTTACACAATATTTTTAAAATCACCACAAACATCGTTGTTATATGTAAGCCACTCAGCCATTCATTCAACTTTATTCAAAGGTAAAACTTTGCATTCATTCATTATTATTTGTGAATAAAAAACCTTCCCATGTATTTTTTCACCAACAAGAGTGCAAAAATATTTTTTTTTTTTTTACGAGTGCAAATTAGGCAAAAAAATCGGGGGACACATTCAGTACCGTGTTAAACTGAAACGCGCGCTATAAAGGGCCGTGGTATAGTGAGGGAGAAGTGTACCACTAATACTACCGGTATGTGCTTTTCTTTAGACTGTAACTGCATTCGAATGATAAATAATATGCGTCATAAAAAAAAGTGGGAAAATTGAAGCGCACCATCAGGTTTGTTGGGGGGGGGGGAGGGGGGGGGTTGGGCAGGATCATGGGTGAATTTATAATGTCGGCCACGTGCGGCACCACAAAAAAAAATGATGTTGTTGACATTTCTCCTTAATATCCCTACTTTACTGCCAGAAAAAGTAGGGAAGAACTATTTTATTTCACATGAAAGTATTATTTACTAATTTATCTTGAAGAAAACACATAAATGAATAATCTGACCAAAAAAATCGAACAAAAATACCTCTTTGAAAATTAGGTCAATGTGACATCATCGAAGTGTCCAGTTTCATTATTTGTGTTATTTAATTTCTTTCACATTTCTTGGTACAGCTTGACTCAAGGCCATAGTGTGGTAATTTTGAGCCACCTAGCTCAAGGGGTAAAGAACATATTGGGGAGGAATTCCCCCACCCCCCGACCTGGACAATTCCCGAATACACCACGTAAAGAGGGTTCATGGGATTCATCCCGGTGGTTGAATTGTCCTTTTTCATATTACCGGTATAATTTTTTTTTCTCTCTCTCTCTTTTTTTCTCTCCAGCACTAGTTGTGTTTACTGCATAAATTGTTTTGTATGATTGTTTGTCCCTTTTTCAAATTATACGGTAATACATCTTTCACTATGGACTCGATGCCTCTGTTCGTGTTCGACATTTTACTCGACAGTGATCGTCGATTTGACCGATCACGTTTGCAATTTGAACAAACCAGTGTTTACCGCGCGTTTTCTTGCACCGGCGTGTTTCGCGTCATAATTTTAGAGAAGATGGCGAGCACGGACGTGTTTCTGTATTCGCTCCTGACTGGATTTCACTCGAAATAAATAGTAGAGAGTCCATAGTCACGGAATTACTGCATAATATCATTGTTTAGGACCCAGACTTAACATACAGGCTAGTTTTAGTGGATGTGCTTGCAGGTAGGTTGGAAAAATTGCATGTTTATATCGACGCTGGCGATAGGCCAATGGTTCGCTCTGTGCCTGTCATCTCGGCATCAGCAGAGGGGACAGGCACCTGGGTCTAGATTATCCTGAATCTAATCCAAGAATAAATTAAGAACAAAATTTAGGACCAAGTGACGAGAATGAATGTTTTATTATAGGTATGAATGGAAATTTCATTCTATATGGTGACTGAAGGCTTATAGAATGCTGTACCGAACTTGGGCTTATCTGATACCCCATAGAGTGGCCTTTCAGGTGCTGTTGTGACAAAATGGCTTGTCATGTTCCGTTGACAGCAGCTTCTCATGTCCCATACTGTGATGGGCTCGACAGCAGTTATCCCCCTTAAATGGATGGCGTGTGATGTGCCATACTGTGATGTTCCGGGTAAAGTTTTGAACCCCGTTCAAATTAAGAGATATCCAGACTTTATGTGCATTAAAATTTGCCCTGGATATAAATTTCCCTGAAAACTCACCTCCTCATTTATGATAGTGGCATTGCTAAGACCCCTCAATGCCGAGGTAATCTTCCTGCCTAAATCAGCTAACACCATCTTGTCGCTGTGTCCAATCAACCAGTATACAGTATGTTGTTGTTGTTGTTGTTGTTCCCTGCTGCTGTCAAATTAATAATGGCAAACTATTTTGGCTTCTAACTAGTGGATCAACTGACTCAGCGGGGAGGAATCTTCATTATGCCGTGGATAAAAATGAATTGTGAAATATGTTGTGTCTGTTGATCGAGAAACTGAAATATTCTCTAGAAAAATCTACAATTTATCACGCAATACGGTAGAAGTTCAGCGAGACTGCCACACAATCAGCACGTGGAGAGTATAAACAAGGGCAATAACTCCAATTCAATTCTGCAGAAGGACGAGGCAGTTGGAGCACCTGTGTCATCTACGATACATATTTCAATGTATAGACGTAATCCATGGCAAAAATCCCAGCGGACAACACATTTGCGTACACTTCGCCATCCATAAGTCTTACCGCGTATAGATGACCCAGATGGTTACAGGTTGCGGACAACAGTCACAGTCAGTGGACAAAAACTCCAGCGAACAAGCCTCATGACAAATAAAACATTGAATCACACATTGCCATGTACCGGTACAGGCAAACAATACTGTAGGAGGCAGTTTAAGAATTGGTTTATAAACCATTGTGTGCTTGTCATATTTTGTCCTTCTCTCAACTAACCTTAAATTAGCTACAAAGGGGCTTGTAGCTGGTCGGTTATTAATTATGATATTAATATTTATATATACTCTCCTCCTACTCTATATATACAGTAGGAGGAGAGTATATATAAATATTAATATCATAATTAATAACCGACCAGCTACAAGCCCCTGTGCTACAAATCATCATTCGCATGTGTCAGGTTTTTTTGCCACCCCTCCCCTCCAACATTCCCTTCCCACTTGACGTATCCCCTCTCACATTTCTCTCCATGGACATATGACCCCTCCTGGACATATTCCTCAATGTGCACGAGAAAGATATGGCAAGAATAAAACCGAAAAAAAGAAATTAATAACATTTATTACCCCTCAGCCCATAGGGCTGTGGGGTCTTGTCGTTGCCATGTACGTACGTCGTAGCGTCCGTCCGTCCGTCCGTCCGTCAACATGTTCTTGTCCGCTGAATATCTGCAGATCTATGAAGTCGGGCCTGACCAAACTTTGGTGAGAGCTTCCTGAATGTTGACTGATGAAATGATTAGATTTTCAGATGGCTATGATGATTTCATGATTTTTAAAAAAAAAATTATTATTTATTGATGGCTCAGCTTTTGCACTGTTATCTATGCCCATCAACATGTTCTTGTCCGCTGAATATCTGCAGATCTATCAAGTCGGGCCTGACAAAACTTTGGTGAGAGCTTCCTGAATGTTGACTGATGAAATGATTAGATTTTCAGATGGCTGTGATGATTTCATGATTTTTTTTTTAAAAATTGTTATTATTTATTGATGGCTTAGCTTTTGCACTTTTATCTATGCCCATCGGGAACCCTTGGTTGCATGTTTCAGTGTGAATTTTGAAGGTTCGCTGATACAAGAAAGCCTGGTCCATTCAAGATTCTCATTGAATGAAGAACAACAGTTTTCTTTAATTTTGCTATTAAATCATTCTATTCTACATCATTTGATTTATCCTAAAACTTTTGCATGAACCATATTTGTGTCCACACATTTAACTGGTACAACATAATGCTTCAATTTTTGTCACCAAACATGTTACTGTACCTTGGAAATTATTTAAAACGAGTGATTAGGAGAACTCATTTTTAGCCTGACTCTGGGCAATTTTGAACCAGTTTGCATACCTGGAGCTTATGCCCCCCCCCCCCCAAATAATGATAAGGGTGGGCCTGTGTCAATCAGTGTGTTTACTTGTTATCACACTTGTGCAATGCATAAATTGCCACTAACAGAGCTACACTTTCTTGCATGCTGTAATCCCAGCACACCACTCACGTGAAACCGAAGTCTGTTATATACGGTATCCAGGGATTTTTTGCAGGTTCTGATCCCAAACTCCCAGTTCCTTTTCATAATTCATTATTGAGGGTCCAATTTTTTAAAGTGAATTTCGGCGCAAAGAGCCTGTGATCAATCACAAAACAGAGGTTTATTAACATGAAATTCAATACCCAGCTATGCAATCGGATCGATATTGAGGCTCTCAGAAGCTTTTTCTATGAGTATTTCCTTCAGAAATCCTTTCAAATTGAACAACAACAACACTTTCGTTTTTTGTTTCATTTGAGTTTTGGGCACCCATATGTTTTCTGAAACTAAATTGGCTCTAGATGCAGCCCTGATCCTACTTGACTAAAAAAAAAGCAGGCTGAGGGGTCCACGCACCTTTTAGGTGCTTGCCTGCAATTCATGTTTTGTTCTTTATTTTAGTCAATATTAATGTCAATTTATTCACGTCATTCACTTTGCTGTTTGTTTTGATTGGATAAGGAATGTGCGGTCAGAAATATTCAGCGTATGTGTGGTTACCTATATCTCTAATACAGTTGGCAAGACCTATTTTCACATTATGTATATTCTTAGTCTGTTACATTTATTGATGTTATCCGGTATCTATTATTTAAACTAGGATGTACACGTATTTTACAATACAGTAACATAGTTCACACCTGAACTCCGGACGTACATATTTTGAAGACAGGATTTCCGAAAAACACATACGAAGTATGAAGAGTTAAAAGCAAATTAGGATTAGCCTCCTCCTATTATGACTATCCAAATATTCATTCTTTATCTGTTCAAAACAAACAGCAAGGTGAATAAATTAACAGTCATATTGATGAATGTTATGATTTTTGTCTCTTTTCTTCTTCCGATATCTTCCTCGTGCACTTTGAAAATTTGAGAGGGGGATATGTCAGGATTCCAACATGATCCACCTCATCATCCAGGGCTGCCTTAGCCATTTCATCAGCCTAACTAATACTTTTTTGCTGTTGATGTATTATTGTGTTGCCAAATTTCTCATAGATATAATAAATGAGAAATTAAAGCAACTCTATAAACAAAGAAAATTCCATAAATGATGTCACTTGTATGTGGTAGAGCTAAAAAATGCTTTATGGCTTCTGACATTAATATATCGGTTATCAGTTTTCTTGAACACAGATACTATTAATGCACTTATAGACAGTCAATAAGGTCCTGAAAAGGGATTGTATTACAGAGAGTCGAGAAATCCCACGTGGATACATGTCTGTACGGTATGTGACCATTAGCATCATGTTCTTCCGTGAGACATTTGAGTTTTTCATTTGAGTTTTTCAATATCCACATACATTTTAGAATTGTGGCGCAATACCTTTTCCAAAGTGCTTTTAATGAAGCGGCCTTCTCTCTCGTCGAATGTATGACAAAAGAGATGATTACAATTTCGACATCGTAAGCTATCCCTTTCTGCATGGACAGTAATATTCCAGTGGGCCTTATGGCGTATATATATCACGCCTAGTAGCATTTGCTAGATCCTGTGTTAAATGTGACGATTTTAATCAACGTCACCAAACATTGTTGCAGAAACTTATAAAACAGGGCTACACCACCAAGCGCCTCCACTCAAAGTTTCTCAAATTTGGTGATACATATCGCATGCTGATAGCAAAATACGAGTGTAGCGTGCAAGATCTATGGCGTTACGTTTCGTAACTTGTGTCTAATTCCGCTTAACCCGGGGCTAGGGGCCGTATGAACCCATGTACTTCAAGATCCTCATGGTACTCATATGAACAGTCACAATCAAAGCGTGACTGAGATACATCATTCTTTAGATGACGACTTTGCAACGAATATTATGGATTAAGAATACTGATCAGCGATACGGATTTGATATTTTGGGAACATCATGATGTCTTGCCGGCATCATTGAAAACTGTTGACCGCTTCTCTCTTGCAGGAAACAAGCCTATGTTTATGTATACTATGATTGTCTTTTGAATTTGGTGCTAATACTGTTATATGGAATATGGAATAGGTCTTTGGATTATGGACGCGGATATTCTCTAATGGACGACGGCTGAATTATGAATGACGGACCAGACGCTTGTAATTTACCTCCTGAAGGGCCCTCGTCAACAGGGATGAAAGAAGCCCGATGGTGCCGCTTCTAGCAACAGCTATAAATCTAGCTTGTATGGTGATTGATGCATTTTGGGACTCCAGTATACTTTTGGTATGTCGTTATGATTGGTTGGAAGACAAATATCTCTATCCATGAGAAACTTTTTTGACTGTTAAATAAATGTCCGAGAGTAATGCTGTTTTGAAGTAAATAGACGTATCTGATCATGGTATGCTTACACCCAGTTCCTGAACCAGCACCTGATAATATTAATAGTTACCGTACATATGAATATTAAATTATCTGGAGATTTGTCTGCTGGGAATATGACGAATTTGCTCTGGAGATTTGATAGGACTTCCTGCGAATTAAGGTTTCTAAGTATTTGTTTTGCTTGGGGAAGGGTACATCTGTCAATATGGCGGATTGTTTCAACGACCTTGCTTTTGGTGAAGTCCAACCAATCAGCGAGTACTGTGAGTTCAACTTTTTCCCGCTTAGAGGACCAATCACTGAAGTACTGTTCCAATGCCGGCATGACTATCTTGTGGTCGGCCATTAGATTTATTCTTCCCATGAACGTGATGTACCGTTGAAGCGTCGGATTGCACAGTTGTACTTTTCACTGTCGCTTAACTCGGGTCGATGTAGAATCTGTTGCATCTCTTGATCGAGTGTGTCCATATTCTTCACCGGAGGTGAGATCGGATACGGAGATTGTCGGGTTTGAAGCAGGCATGGTTCTATAAGTACCATTTTTCTCGCGTGGTTCACTGTCGGCCTAAGAGTCCACTGACTAAAGGGCCCAAAACGGAAGCAGCCAAATGCGCTAAGATGGCCCTGAGAAAGCTGCCTTTCTGTAAGATCTTTTTCTTCTGTGTTTGCGAGACTCGCTTTTGTACCAGGGTCCGGAGACTTGTCTTATGTTTGGTCTTCTGAGCCGAAGTCAGTGTCACGTTCCCTTTTTATGACGCTATTCTCGATTTTCACAGACAGCGAACATGGTCAGGGTCTGCGCCTCGTACAATAGTCCGAATCAACTCTGGTGGGGCGACACGGAGTGTCAGAGCGTGCTTCCGTACACGAGCGGACATCTGGCACAAATTAAACGCTGAAACTTGCAACCCTGCCCTTTTATCATTTGAGGGTTACTTCCTGAACATCTTATCACTTCAGAGACAAAGTCAACCATGATGGTGTGTTCTATTCATTTTTTATGATCCCCCATCATCAAACACACTAACACACCAGATGGCGGACCACTGTGGGTGTGTTTACAGGATACTATTTTTGCATGTACACGTGGTGAGTCTCTCCGGGAAAGATATTGGTCCGTAGTCGAAGGTGGTCGGGGGTGCCTTGTTTCAGGTCGCATCAGTAATGGCTTCTCCGGTGTGAATGTTAGGTGTCGAGGAATGCTTTCCTGTAGAGTCATATGGTTGCTTTTTAGTCGCCAGACGTTGTCAAGTTTTCACCCCTCTTGCAAATCGCTCCAATTCCAACGCAAACTGGGTGCGTCCGGTGTACATCTGTCTCACCAGGTGCCGCAGCTGGGTGGTGTCCCTCGAGTGTTTAAACACCACTAGGTATTGAGCAATTAAACCGATGCCGATGCTCCTTGTTTTTACTGAATAGATTCTGCACAATATGATGGTGCTAAGTGATGGCTGGGTGACCCGAGCATTCGTCTCCGCCATGAGATCATTTACGACCACCAAAGTGTCCGTTTCCAAGTCGTTCAGGTTGAGTAGGCCTTCCACGAACGTGACGTTGGGCATTGTTGCATAGGCCGCTTGCCATTTTCCATAACGACACAGAAAATGGGTGGGATAGTCATGCTGTCGGCGTGTTGAACGAGTTTCTGGACGAAGTGCATCTTGGCTGCTTCCGCCGGCTAGACAATAAGGCAGGTGAAGTAGTGTTGCCACCGGGGATCAATGATGGTTGGAGGTGTATCCCCTGTCGTGGTAACCCGCTCTCGTGAATTTGGTACGAGTGAACCGGTGTCGGTGTCGTCGGAGCACTGGTGTGTGCGGTGAGCCTTGGTACCGCTGTTGGTGCGTTAGAGCATTCACCGTGGATGATCAAATACGATGGATCTTCAGGCGTAATGGTCGCTGCAATACTTGGTGTGGGATTCGATGTTGATGTTGACCTGGTCTGTACGCTTGGACTCGGTGTGGTGATCAGTGGTCCAGATGCGGGTTGACTGGCGCGAGCGTGAAGTGGGTCTGGAGATTCGTCTGACCTGCACTCCGGGCTGGTGGACACCTTGTGTCTTAGGTGGAGTGGGAAGAGAGCTGAGGTACACCACGTCGTAAAACACACCCTTATATAAGATAGTTAGCAGGGTCAGCATTCTCACCACAAAGCCCACTTGTGCCTTGCGCCATTTTGGATACGCTGTGGAGGCGCGCATCTCTTGGGCCAGGGTAGGAGTTTCTTTCTGGTTTCTGTCTTTGGCTTTGGCCCGTCCAACTCATCTGATGACCGCTCTTTCTCTATAAGCACCTGATCCACATCCGCACGGCATCTTCCAACGCGGACCATAGAACAGAGTGGAGGATAAAATGCACTGTATTCCAATCTAGCCGAACCAAAGAAGCAAAGAAGGGGCCGTGTCGGGCGTAAACATCGTGACACAGGTGGATGAGGTGGCCGTCCAGTTCACCAGACAACACCCGTTTGAATTTGGTCCAACCCTCCCGGGGCAGATGAATGTGAGCTAGTTGCGGTTTTGTGCAAGAAGACCTCGGGGGTCAAAATGAGAAACGCGCGTATCATATGTTCCGTCATAGTCAGTACGTAAATGACCCAAGATGTGATTCTCCCTCGTATCTGGGAGGAAAAGTCCGTGAAATGGGATCAAAGGATCGGGTGGTCGATCATTTTAGTCACGTAAAAAATACCGTTCGTCGTCCTCTCCGCCTGCCTGTTGGTATTGGGGCAGTGTTGTTGGGCCCATTCCAAGGCATCCAAGGTCTCCAGTTGGGCCAGTGCCGTGTCTACGGGCGTACGATCCGTGATGGTGAAGGGCTGGTCGTACACGAAAGTATTGTGGGGCTGGTCCGGAGCTGGTCCGTCTCCTCATGCCATAATAAATAACCGAAGGTAAGCTTTAACTTGAAGGTCGTGGCTTGGTCCTCAGAAATGGTATGGGCATAGTGGGGTATGCTGGTGTTATCATCTAATCGGAAATTGTACAAGTTCAATACAGGCCGATGACGGTGAAAACATTGCCGGATGGTAGGCCAATGACGTTGGTATATCGTATTCTATTTATTAGCCATCAGTATGGTGCATCATGGGATAGTAACATGAAAAGTAAACCCCACATTATCCGTGAATATCTGGCACTGAGGTCGAAATTTCTTTCTGGGTGCTTACATTGGGTTAAGTCGCCGTACCGGCCTCCTTTGTATGGATTTGATTGTCACTGGATTGATGAGCATATCCGGATAATCTATGGCGCCGTCGTTCTTCAACGGTGGAATAAAGGTGTTAAGCTTCGCCAGGACACATCTTTGTAGGTCACGGAGGTGAGAACCGTATAGTCCATCTCGTCTTGCCCCTCGTTGTAGCCTCGGTTAATAATTTGGTCACTAAAGCCCTGAAATTTTGTTATTGATATATATATATATTTTGTGCAAAATTTACAAGTCGCCATACCTCTGGGGTTAAATAACCAAAACTCGCATCGTTGGATACACCGAAGAGGGACGCATCGTTGATCGCCATGTTGACGTCATAGTGACGTCATAGTATGACGTATCTTGGAAAAGTTTCCATATCTCCAAAAAGAGAAGGGCTAAGAGAATGAAATTTGGCTGAGATAGAAATCGCCACAGTGATCATTTTTGGTTCTTATCATGTTTTTTATATGCAATCAGAGATTCTGCTGTTGGACGTTTCATCTCTGAGGCTTGCCCTCTGTACAAATCGTTGTGATTGTACTTGTTGCTGTGGTTAGCATGTTGGAGAATAAAGCGTTTGATCGGAGTCGAGTCTCACAGACATTTGTTCTGAATAAGAACTTGCTTTCTACTAATATTTTCCCTGTTTGAGCCTTCTCTTCTATCTAACGGCAACATAGTTCATCATTTTCCATAAGATGATTTCATAAGGCTATTACATCATTGCTGTTGGATATTAGTATCTAACACCACTCAAGCCGATGCTAGAGGCCGAGTGGGCATGCCATTCAAGATGTCCACATGAACAGTTACAATAAAAGCTTGGCTAAGACACAACTCGTGCCAGGGACCGTTTTTTGGTTCTTGTGAAGCGTTTAGATATGCATTCAGAGTATTGGCCTTTAGGGTCATATTGGAGCGATATGCGAGAGGCGAGAAAAATTGAAGACCTCTGGCGACTAAAAAGCAACCATATGACTCTATAGGAAAGCATCCCTCGGCACCTAACATTCAGACCCGAGAATACGGTAGATATGTCTTCTTGTCAGTGCGCCGGAAACTTTTTCCATCGCGTTCAATTTTGCATCTTTGTATAGAAAGTATCGGGAGATGGGTGAGTTTAAAATGCTGAAAGACATAAAGGAAACAAACACGAAGCTACAATGTTAATGGTATTATTAGCGAATGTCAACGCTCTTTATTTGATGTATTATAAGAGATCTACGTGTAATTTTTTAATTAATCTAAGATCATTCGTCAGCAAGTACTAATACGCAGTCTCGATTTTCAACTGGGTTCATCTCTCATTATTCTTCCACAGAGTCAGTCGTCTCTAAGTTCTCTACTTCACCGTTTTCTTCAGTCACCATTGTCATAAGTAGTCATCCTAAAGAATAAACATTTTCGCACCTGAAAGCTTCCTCGCAAACGATATTGTAAAGAGTTTGAAAACGCATGGTTGTTTTCACAATTTCTTAGTGATCTTTCATCACTTGTTCGAAATACATCTGACGCAGTGTCATTTCCATCATTGGGATATGGTCTTCGTTAGCCATTTCACTGGATTCATTTTCACGGTAGCCTTGTCCCAAAGACTGTTCATTTTCTCTCTTCATTATCTTGACGATATCCCTCCGTTAAAGACTTGCCAAACAGTTCTTTCCAGACATCATGTTTTATACGCTTGTACCTATTGTGAAATGTCGATTCTGGACCACCATATAAAATGTATCAATTCTGACTTTTCATTTAACAATTTGGTGTAACTTACTGTATGCACGCAAACCGTGGTATTATGATGTGTTTTGACAAAACCTATTTCCGAAATATTATTCCATGACCCTTCAAGTCGATTATTGTAAACACAATTATTTGTGAGAATTAGTTATGTAAGTTCAGATTTATACAGATAACGTGTAAACTGTTTATGTAAGTACAATGATTTAACCTTGGTTTCGACGAATGGGATATACAATGCGACAGTTCTGTGATATGACTGTCATAATTGTACTAAAGCTGCGAGTACATCTATGTCGGGTTAAGTTGACATTGTAAATGTCTAGTATTGTATATAACGGAATGAGCGGCATATTATAGTCAGACTTTTAACACCAGGTCTCCCTGATGGCAGTACCGTCAGGTATCACAGAGGCTCATGCTTCCGATAATAGTATTTGCTAACTCCAGTTCCGAAAAATTACTGACTACAGAACAGTCTGATGTTGATGAGGTTACCCTAGTTTGCCTACCAAATGATGCCGCTCATTCCTGAGATAGATGAAAATCAAATTTCGTAATGACTTTGTTACCAGGAACAAGACTGTAGCTTTCATAATGGCGTGGAATGAGTTTACAATAAATCGGCTTAATATTCAACAGACGTTTTCGTTGTATCCTCTCTCATTTAAAGACGTTGTCAAGACTTCGAGAAATCTCAGAAGCCGGACCTTTGGAATCTATTATTGTTTAGGTTTTGTGAAGACGATCCCTGTGTCTTGAGACGACTAATGCGTTACAACATCTTAAAGATCACGCGCACAAGCCCTGTCGTCTTTAACGACCGCAAATTTCACAATGGCGAGTTTGCCAGGATAAAGACAATTGTCTTTTGGATACAACTACAAGACCGTGCGACGACAGCCAGAATGCGGTGTTGATAGCCTCGCTTCCATTCGCGAGGACCCATCCACGAGCCGCTGACGCCCCTTGGCGACCCGTCTTGATGCTGGATCACGTTTCCCTCCGTTCCTGGACCCACCGTCTTCCCTCTTCCTTCTTCTGCGGTCGGTGCGGGGAGCCCATAGTCCCTTATCATTTTATTATAGTTCTTCGGGTAATATTCCAGAATGGTGGAATGGGCGTCATCTTCCATCTCCTTGAACTGCCTTGTAATTCTGACTGGAAAGAATTCCAAACTGATGTCAACAACTGCCATGAGTGATGTCCATCTCAGTGATAAAATTTCGACCCAAACACCGTTCATCCTATAACAGCGACATGTTTCTCCTCTTCCTTGGTGACGTGACAGCGTGTGCCAGAAACCTCTGGAACCAGTCCATTCCGTGGAACAATATTTACAGGTACAGTTTGATTCGTTTCATTTAACAGAGCCTTGTAAATGGCCGTAGTGATTAAAAAAATAACTGTGTTGTGGTATATTATCTGCCTGGACTTCCCTGAACTTTCTGTCTGACGTTGTGAAGTTCCCACTGATTGACATAGTGCGTGTGATGAACAGTGTGTAATTTACAGGAATGGGTCATGCCCTTACGAACTCTAAGACATTGTACTCTGATAAATTTCTTGGAACATTCTGGACTGAATCCTCAGACAGGTTTGTAAGCATGCATTGAACGCGAGGTTTAACCCTTAACTTTCTCTCTCTCTCTTGAACGATCATGTTATATGTGCCATAATGATGCCTTATATGAACTTTTGACATTTCTCGTATATTGTGCATGTTTGGTGTATTGTTGATAATACTGCATGCCCCAGTGAAGTTGATGAATCAATGGTGAAGCTGGTGGATTGCATGGATTCCTTTGTGACTGATAAATTTAGTGATTTGCAGATTGATAAATCTAGCCTTTGAAGTTCGTATTAGAATCTTGTAATGTGGATCCACAATGATTTTTTTGATTTTTTTTTTGTTAGGATATTTATCGCGATCAGTTTCCATAATAGCTAGTGTGAGCTAAATGAAACTAAGATAATCGCGTATACACTGAGTACATGTACGTGCTAGTGTTTGTAGCATATGAATGCTTGGAATAGGCTGTGGAAGCCCGGTGGATGTGAGCTGATGAGCCCCCACAATTCCTGATTAGGCCATAGAAGCCTGGATATTTTGGTTATTTGTTTTTTTTTGTATTGTTGTTTGGATCCTCAGATATAAGTCTAAGATGTTGGATGACAAAGCGGTTTCAATTAACATGTATTGACAACTTCGTCAAGTGTAATACAAATTGTGTCCATGTCAACCATAAGCTTCTAGCTTCCATAATGATTTCTCTTGCACTGAATTGGTATGAGTTTTCCAGCAATTGTTTTGATATTGTGTTTTGAGCACATTGTTTTGACAGGTCCACACTTGTCAGTGACTGGCACGTGTCCCACATACCTAGGGTACATTCATTGAGCAATGATAGTAAATATGGCCTTGTGGCCTTACACAATGAATATGGACTACGGTAATTGAATAAATTGTTTCCGGTATTCGACCGATATTTCTGATAACGACCTTGGCTATTCATAATGGACTATTCTTTGACATTTCTTTATTGTTCTTGCTGTCTTATGCATTTTGCGTTTATACTTTGAGATGAATACACGATCTTCGTTCGTATTTATTCATCTTCCAATGGCGGATGATATGTGAAATGTCGATTCTGGACCACCATATAAAATGTATCAATTCTGACTTTTCATTTAACAATTTGGTGTAACTTACTGTATGCACGCAAACCGTGGTATTATGATGTGTTTTGACAAAACCTATTTCCGAAATATTATTCCATGACCCTTCAGGTCGATTATTGTAAACACAATTATTTGTGAGAATTAGTTATGTAAGTTCAGATTTATACAGATAACCTGTAAACTGTTTATGTAAGTACAATGATTTAACCTTGGTTTTGACGAATGGGATATACAATGCGACAGTTCTGTGATATGACTGTCATAATTGTACTAAAGCTGCGAGTACATCTATGTCGGGTTAAGTTGACATTGTAAATGTCTAGTATTGTATATAAGGGAGTGAGCGGCATATTATAGTCAGACTTTTAACACCAGGTCTCCCTGGTGGCAGTACCGTCAGGTATCACAGAGGCTCATGCTTCCGATAATAGTATTTGCTAACTCCAGTTCCGAAAAATTACTGACTACAGAACAGTCTGATGTTGATGAGGTTACCCTAGTTTGCCTACCAAATGATGCCGCTCATTCCTGAGATAGATGAAAATCAAATTTCGTAATGACTTTGTTACCAGGAACAAGACTGTAGCTTTCATAATGGCGTGGAATGAGTTTACAATAAATCGGCGTAATATTCAACGGACGTTTTCGTTGTATCCTCTCTCATTTAAAGACGTTGTCAAGACTTTGAGAAATCTCAGAAGCCGGACCTTTGGAATCTATTATTGTTTAGGTTTTGTGAAGACGATCCCTGTGTCTTGAGACGACTAATGCGTTACAACATCTTAAAGATCACGCGCACAAGCCCTGTCGTCTTTAAAGACCGCAAATTTCACAGTATGTATGGATTTACCTGTTTTCAAAAGAAAGACGTTTTCATCCCAGCCACTCTCATCTGAGGGAGGGAGGGAGGGAATTTGAATTAATGTCACACTCAAGTTTGTTTCTCATCCGAATAGTATTTTTTCTTTTAGGCAGTCCGACACAAATTATTACAGTTTATAGCGATATCCCGAGACGCCTTACCATGAGGAAGAAGATTTCGGACTTGAATAGATGACGGGTAGATTCCCCTGACGTGAGCCTTTGGTAAGTAGGTCAGCATATTTTTATCTCCTGAAAAAGAGTAATATATATCGCGATTATCCACAGCGAGAAGATCGTCTATATAGTGTTTTGTGAATGCGACAGAACAGGCTACAGAAATTACAGATAGCCCTACAGGTACATCATATTTAGATCTATATCTCTATAAAAATGAAGCGGGAATTCTCTCTCGTCGACTTTATGACAAAAGAGATGATTACAATTTCGACATCGTAACTATCCCTTTCTGGACAGTAATATTCCAGTGGGACCTGCATATGGCGTATACATATCTCGCTTAGTAGCATTTGCTAGATCCTGTGTAAAATGTGACGATTTTAATCAACGTCACAAAACACTGATGCAGAAACTTAAAAAACAGGGCTATTCCACCAAGCGCCTACATTCAAAGTTTCTCAAATTTGGCGATACATATCGCATGCTGATAGCAAAATACGAACGTAGCGTGCAAGATCTATGGCGTTACGTTTCGTAACTTGTGTCTAATTCCACTTAACCCGGGGCTAGGGGCCGTATGAACCCATGTACTTCAAGAACCTCATGGTACTCATATGAACAGGAACAATCAAAGCGTGACAGATACATCATTCTTTAGATGACGACTTTGCAACGAATATTATGGATTAAGAATACTGATCAGCGATACGGATTTAATATTTTTGGAACATCATGATGTCTTGCCGGCATCATTGAAAACTGTTGACCGCTTCTCTCTTGCAGGAAACAAGCCTATGTTTTTGTATAGTATGATTGTCTTTTTGAATTTGGTGCTAATACTGTTATATGGAATATGGAATAGGTCTTTGGATTATGGACGCGGATATTCTCTAATGGACGACGGCTGGATTATGAATGACGGACTAGACGCTTGTAATTTGACATGATCGTTTATTAAAGCGTATTCCTATAGTCGGTTTCATAAGAGAACATTTCACATAGATATTAATAATGAGAAATTCAAGTAACTCTTTAAACAAGAAAATCCCATGAATGATAGCCCTTGTATGTAGAAGAGCTAAATATTTTTTTATGGATTCTGACGTTACTATATCGGCGATCCGTTTTCTTGAACGCCGATAATATAAATGGCGGGAGTGAAGCTCACTTTTTGCCGTTAACTATATCACCATACGATACGTATGGAGAGGAATTCATGCGAGCTTCCGCCAAAAACTTCATAGCACACGACACAACCAGTCGGGCTGCGGACTATCATTGTGAAAAATTACTCAACTACTCTTGAGTTAGTCATTGATTCCGGTTTATGTTGTTGTTTATGTTGATAACGTATGTGTATGACGACGTTATCGTGACGCAAACCTTTTTTCACAAATAGTGCATACACTGGACATGTTGCTGACCCTTCGCTGACGATACACGGATTGATTTTAAATGTTCTCCTGTGCCATTTTTATGCTATTCCTCTTTCTCCTCCTCTTCCTCCTCCTCCTCCTCCTCCTTCTCCTCGTGGTGTTCTCTCTCCTCCTCTCAAGGCCATCTGCGTCAACATATTCTGTCCTCTACCAAAAGGGACAAGCGAAGTGACAGGTGAGTGAAGTTCACGGTTTATGCAAAATATATGCTCAGAGTTGCCATGACAAGTATTGGCAAGATAACACGGGCTCTAGGCTGTACCCTACAAGGGGTAATTCGTGGATATTATCATCACTTAAAACCAGCCTAATGCCGCAATCTCGTGATATGAACCTACCTTCAGTTCTATAACGGCGTTGATACTTTGATATGGATTCGTCCGTCCCTCGGTATTATACAATACAAGAGATATCATTCATGGGATGTTTCTTTGTTTATAGAGTTGCTTGAATTTCTCATTAAAAATATCTATGTGGAATTTGGCAACACAATATATCAGCAGCATATAGGTATTCCAATGGGTACTAATGGTGCACCCCTGTTGGCTGACCTGTATCTGTTCTCTTATGAATATGACTATATGCAGGCGCTTTCAAAAACCGATCCATTCAAAGCCCGTTCCTTCTCATTCACCAAACGCTATATAGACGATCTTCTCGCTGTGGATAATCGTTATATAAATGACGCAGTGAAGGACATATATCCACCTTCATTGGATTTGAAGGAAACTATAGATAGCCCTATGGGCACATCATATTTAGATCTATATCTCTATAAAAATGAAGCGGGCATTCTCTCTCGTCGACTTTATGACAAAAGAGATTACAATTTCGACATCGTAAACTATCCCTTTCTGGACAGTAATATTCCAGTGGGACCTGCATATGGCGTATACCTATCTCACCTAGTAGCATTTGCTAGATACTGTGTTAAATGTGACGATTTTAATCAACGTCACAAAACATTGTTTCAGAAACTCATAAAACAGGGCTACTCCACCAAGCGCCTCCACTCAAAGTTTCTCAAATTTGGCGATACATATCGCATGCTAATAGCAAAATACGAACGTAGCGTGCAAGATCTATGGCCCTACGTTTCGTAACTAGTGTCTAATTTCGCTTAACCCGGGGCTAGGGGCCGTATGAACCCATTGTGAAATATCGATTCTTAGCCTTTATTATATTAACTTTTTCCTGATTTCATGATTTCTTAAGCTTTCACACTGTATCGGTTTGTATGATGTACAGTAGGCTACATGTATGTTATATTCGAGGCTGACAGTTTAACATGAGGGAATTGTTTTAGGTTCTGAATGCTGTTTTGGTAATATAAACATCCTGTCCAATGACCTGTAGGGTCAAGCATTGTCAGTTAACTTCTGTGAGAAATTATATTTGGCTGGATTTCCAGTAGGCGTCAGTTCGATCTTCGGTATTCAGCTATAGGATTTAACGGTGTGGATAAGTACAATGCACTGACATATACCCGGTGGAACCCAAACTTTGAGTTCTGTGTTTTGGTTTGGTGACAGTTCGATTGTCCCATTGTCATAAAGTCTGATGAGATGTTATCATGTACCCATTGTTAGGATAGTATAAAAGAGGATGTTTGACGGTTTCCAATTTACAGAATAAGATCCTCTGTTATGTTACCACCGGTACAGCGTCACCATATTGTAAGCTGAAATGTACGAGCAGTAAAAGCTATCTACAGCAATGTGTGTGTTCTGTTGTCATCCATTTTAAGTCCAGAGAAAACCACTGGCCGGACCGGAGTCTTCTGATGGATTTATGTAATTTTACCCGGGAACATCGGCGCCCCATACAAGCCCACTTTCCGTCGAGAGTTCTCACAAATTACATTGGCGAGCTTGCCAGGATGAAAAAATTTCCGGATGCCACAGGAACATTGGTTGATGAACAGCGGAATATTTAAATTTCCACGTCTGAAGTTTCCAGCCTTACTTGACGCTGTACCGGTGGGATAATCTACTGCAAGACCCAGAGACGACAGCCAGAATGCGGTGTTTATAGCCTCGCTTCCATTCGCGAGGACCCGTCCACGAGCTACTGACGCTCTTTGGCGACCCGTCTTGATGCTGGATCACGTTGACCTCCGTTCCTGGACCCACCGTCTTCCCTCTTCCTTCTTTCTTCTTCTGCGGTCGGTGCGGGGAGCCCATGGTCCTTAATCATTTTATTGTAATTTTTCGTATAATATTCCAGACGGGTCATCTTCCATCTCCTCTGCTGCGGTTGCCTGCAGCCATTTCTCCCATCTTTCTTTTGCAAATTCTTCACGCCAGCTCGTGTGGACGGGCACGAACGCACCAATGCTCGTCTGAAGTATTGGAAAAATGTCGCACGGTGGGGCGGTTCCTCATCTGTCGACACGCGATGGTCCAGCCCAGCATTTGTGAGTGAGCCGGATCTTCCTTCATCCTGTACATCAAGGCTGCCACATGACTATTTTACTTGGTGTCGCGCCTCCCGCTCTCGTCCTCTTGCATTGAACTCCCCTTCTATTCCTGCATTCAATGAAGTAGTCACCCGGACGGTGACTAGTGCACATGTTTGGTTCCGGTGCTTTGACCATGATGGCGTTTGCAATCCTCTTCAGTTCTTCTTCATAGGAGCTCTCCTTGAACTGCCTTGTGATTTTAACCGGAAGGAATTCCGGAATTGTGTCCACAACTGCGTGAGTGATGTCCATCTCAGTGGTAAGATGATCGACCCAAACATTGTTCCTTCCTATAACAGCGACATGTTTCTCCTCTTCCTTGGTGACGTGACGGCGTGTGCCAGAAACCTCTGGAACGAGTCCATTCCGTGGAAACAATATCTACGGGTACAGTTTGATTCGTTTCATTTAACAGAAAAAATAACTGTGTTGTGATATATTCTCTGCCTGGACTTCCCTGAACTTTCTGCCTGACGTTGTGAAGTTCCCACTGATTGACAATAGTGCGTGTGATGAACAGTGTGTAATTTACAGAAATGGGTCATGCTCTAAGAACTCTAAGACATTGTGTTCTTGTAACTTTCTTGGAACATTCTGTACTGAATCCTCAAACAGGTTGGTAAGCATGTATTGAACGCGAGGTTTAACTTTAACTTTCTCTCTCTCCCTTGAACGATCATGTTATATGTGCCATAATCATGCCTTATATGAATTGTTGACATCTCTCGTATATTGTGCATATTTTGTTGATTGTTGATAATACTGCATGCCCAGTGAAGTTGATGAATCAATGGTGAAGCTGGTAGATTGCATGAATTCCTTTGTGGCTGATAAATTTAGTGATTTGCAGATTGATAAATCTAGCCTTTGACCTTTGAATGATAATATTGTGATGTGGTTCCACAATGATTTTTTTTATTAGGACGTTTATCGCGATTAGTTGCCATAGCAGTGTAGCTGGTAAGCTGAAACACTTAACGCAGTATTGGCTAAATGGAACTAAAATTATCGCGTACATGATTGACAGGTCCTAACATACACTGAGTACATGTACGTACTAGTGGTTTGAAGCATATAAATGCTTGGTATATGCTATGAAAGCATGTTCGTGTTGGTTGACGAACCTTCATAATCCCCGATTCGGCTATGAGAGCCTGGATATCGTAAATATTTGTGGTTATTTGTTTGTTTTGGATCCTCAGATATAAGTCTAAGATGTTGGATGACCAATTGGTTCCAATTAACACGTATTGACAACTTTTTGTAAGTGTAATACATATTGTGTCCAAGTCAACCATAAATTTCTAGCTTTCATAATGAGTAGCATGTACGGTCCAAATGTTAACCTTTGCGGATGGGGTACTGTATATTAAATCAGCACAGTCGATGTTAGAGAAATCCGATACTTGGTGACAGTTATGGAAGACTGTTTGAGACATAAACACAGAATAATTGTCTGTGGTAAATATTTTTGTTGCAACAATATTGAGATGCCATGTAGTGGTATGAATTGGATAATGCGCGTTGTCATTTACTGCAGAATACTTTTGTCATCACTGATCGAGTTTCCCCGTGTGAATCCTTTCTCTGACATCATAATTTCTCTTGCAAAGAAATGGTATGTTAATTCTGTTTTGGAATAAGTATGTTCTTATTGGTGTAGGCTGGAACGTAGAGTCTGATACTCTCGAATTCGCATTTCTTGCAGATATGATTCAAATGCCTAACATTGCCATTCGCAACCACTTGAACGTTTCCAGAATTATTGCCCGTTTGAATGCCACTTCTTGACAGGCATTGAATATGACAATTGATGTGTCGGCACGTGACATTTTGACGTGTATTTCTTTAACGATGGATTTGCTTGGGACCCTTATCGCGCTTTTGTATATCCTTTGCACACGTTGTAATCTGTATGGCTATTGTTCTCAAATTTTGTTTCACTCGGTGACATTGTAATGCATGACCTGCAACTAGACAGTGCTCTGGAGACTGTTCTACGTGAATATGTTTTTCCAACTTTGTATCCTCCTTTGTAGTGTTTTTCTTTTTCTTTTTCTTTCTTCTGTCACTCTTGCCAGTGAGTGTGCGTTTTCTGGCCAGAAAGGTACTCTCACTTGAGGTCAAGTTTTGATGTATTAGTGGCCGTTGAACTGATCATTCACGCAGGTTCTAGCACTATTTCTTGTCTTCTTATTAATGTATTTTTCTTTTGCTTATTTCTTGTTTCACTGTTCTGACATTATCTTGCATGTAGGTTGGCGTTTTGACATTTTGATACAGATAAATGTTATTTGTTTTCATTTTCATGAACATCTAATGTATTGATAAACTATTTTGGGTTTGAAGCTAATGTATGAATTTTCCAGCAATTGTTTTGATATTTGCGCCATGTTTTGAGCACATTGTTTTGACATGTCCACACTTGTCAGTGACTGGCACGTGCCCCACATACCTAGGGTACTTTCATTGAGAAATGATAGTAAATATGGCCTTATGATCTTACGCAATCAATATGGACTACGGTAATTGAATAAATTGTTTCCGGTATTCGACCGATATTTCTGATAACGACTTTGGCTATTCATAATGGACTATTCTTTCACGTTTGCTATTATTCTTGCTGCCTTACACATTTTGTGTTTATACTTTGAGATGAATAAACGATCTTCGTTCGTATTTTTCATCTTCCATTGTCGGATGATATGTGAAATATCGATTCTTGACCACCATTCTTATCCCAGCAATTTTATTATATTAACTTTTTCCTTGAGTGAAAATTCATGATTTCTTAAGCTTTTACACTGTATCGGTTTGTATGATGTACAGTAGGCTACATGTATGTTATAGTCGAGGTTGACAGTTTAACATGAGGGAATTGTTTTCGGTTCTGGATACTGCTTTGGTAATATAAACATCCTGTCCAATGACCTGTAGGGTCAAGCATTGTCAGTTAACTTCTGTGAGAAATATTATTTGACTGTATTTCTAGTAGGCGTCAGATTCGATCTTTGGTAGTCAGCTATATGATTCAACGGTGTGGATAAGTACAATGTACCCGGTGGAACTCAGACTTTGAGTTCTGTGTTTTGGTTTAGTGACAATTCGATTGTCCCATTGTCATAAAGTCTGATGAGATGTTATCATGTACCCATTGTTAGGATAGTATAAAAGAGAATGTTTGACGGTTTCCAATTTACAGAATAAGATCCTCTGTCATGTTACCGCCGGTACAGCGTCACAAAATTGTAAGCTGAAATGTACGAGCAGTAAAAGCTATCTACAACAATGTGTGTGTTGTGTTGTCATCCATTTTAAGTCCAGAGAAAACCACTGGCCGGACCGGAATCTTCTGATGGGTTTATGTAATTTTACCCGGGAACATCGGCTCCCCATACAAGCCCACTTTCCGTCGAGAGTTCTCACAAATTACACCATGTACTTCAAGATCCTCGTGGTGCTCATACGAACAGTCACAATCAAAGCGTGACTGAGATACATCATTCTCTAGATGACGACTTTACAACGATTATTATGGATTAAGAATACTGATCAGCGATACGGATTTTATATTTTTGGAACATCATGATGTCTTGTCGACATCAATGAAAACTGTTGACCGCTTCTCTCTTGTAGGAAACTCTCTTGTCTGTGTTTATGTATACTATGATTGTTTTTTATTAATTTGGTGCTAATACTGTTATATGGAATATGGAATAGGTCTTTGGATTATGGACGCGGATATTCTTTAATGGACGACGGCAGAATTATGAATGACGGACCAGACGCTTGTAATTCCGCTATACAACACCTACCGCTCTTGAAATATGGGGTTTCCCATTTTGATGACATCACTTCCGGTGTTACCATCGGCATGTCATATCCCATCGGCGGCGAAAACCGTTGACGGAGTTTCGTTAACAAGTACAACGGATATCTGACAAACCGCCTCTCGTTAACTTATATAATGCTACGGTCATGCTCGTATACAGCATATGTACCATCACATGTATACTCCAAATAGTGACAGCAGAGGATCTTGTAATGTAACAGATGCATTTGTGACTATATAATAAAATGAAGTCTCTAGTACATGAGAATAATGTAATGTCAGAGGGCTGACACATTATGGTGAAATGCATCGACGCCAATTGTCGAAGGCGATATGGAAGTAAAGTGTTGGTGTATAGGCAGTGATATGGCAAATGATAATCATGCACTGGCAGCGGACAGAATATGCTGGCGTAGATGGCCGGGGAGGAGGAGGAGGAGGGAGTCCACCACAAAGAGCATTTAATATCAGTCCGCCTATCGTTAGCGAAGCCTGAACAACATGCCCATTATATGCACGATTGTGATAAAAGATTCTCGTGTCAGGATAACGTCATCATTCACATACACTATCAACATAAACAAGAGACACAACCTCCACCGGCAACAATGGCTAAGTCAAGAGTAGTTGAGTATACTTTTAACATGATAGTCATCGATCCGACTGGCTGTGGAAAAACGTTGTGGGTTATCAAATATTTGGAGAAAGCTCGCACGAACCTTCTTTCCATACGTATCGTATGGTGATATACTCAATGGTAGACAGCCTATACGAATACACGATCAAAAACGTGTACAAGATTGGTCGTTGAATAACACGAACCAACAACAACTCTCGCCCTATCCACTTGATGCGAAAAATTCACGAGTTACAAATCAGCAGCTGTCGACCCGCCACTCCCACGTTCTCCAAATAGCCCCTACTCGCAACCCAGCATCGTACCACCCTCTCTTGGATGACACTCGTACACCGTTTTCTGTAAACGACAGCAATAACGGCAATCGTCAACGAGGAAAAGTCCAATCGATGATGGGAGAGATGAGATGGACTGCCGTACAAGAAAATACTCTTCAGATGATAATAATGACTGTGAAGAAAACGTTTTTCTTGTTGAAATAGGCCAATCCCCAAATATGCAAGCCTATAACGGAAGAAAATTTTGGAAGGCAAACGCCGTCAATAATACAAAAGCCACACGAACATGTTATTGTCAACGATTTACCCTATCTGGCCTGGGCTTTTTGACACCTGTCCAGGCCAGCCCTCCTTAATTATTTGTCTTACCCCTTGAACTAGGGGGCTGAAATTTACCACACTATACCCTAGGGTCAAGCTTTACCAGAAAATGTAAAACAAATCCAAGATGGCCGCTTTAATGACGTCAGAGTGACGTCATTTCAAATAAAGAGACATTTTTGGTCGATTTTTCGGTTCGATTTTTGGAATTTTTTAATGATATAATTTCTCCGCAAAACCTGCCTGATAAATTAGTAAATATTACTCTGAGGTGAAATAAAATAGTTTTTGTCCCCTTTACCTCGCGGAATACGGAAATGTCGAAGAAAAATGGCGAAAACATCACTTTTCTGTTACCACACATCGCGGCTATCTTGAATTTACCCATGATCCTCTGCTCGGGGGGTTATGCAAATAGGCTCAGAATGACCTCAACTACAAAGTCACGGAGTGTCAGCTCTCAAATTTCTGTCGTTCCGGAGATAGCGCAGAAAGTTTGGTAGGGTTAACGAACAACTATGCCAAATGAACGTCGAATCAAATGAACATGCTAAAGTCAAACGATTAACGAACAAATTTGCCAAAATAAACAACGTCAAGTCAAATGAACATATTATAGTCAAACGATTAACGAACAACTTCGACAAAATTGAACACCGTAAAGACGGATGAGCGTGCGATTAACGAACAGAGGTCGGCACATAAGAGGACATATATGTAATCAAATCTGCCAGTATTTGAGCCTTTAATCGTCACTGATTCCACAGCTTCTCTGTGCAAAGGGCTTGTATGTTTGATATCAATCTTGTGATTGCCTGTTTTCTCGAAAGGAGCGAGAATGGGGATATGGTTCATGTGAGACAAGATACCGCTATTCAATGTGACTTGACATGTTAGCAAATGGAACAATGACCGACCACCTGCCCATTCCCCACTACTGGAAATCCTGTTAATTCACGTGGTCTTACTTGACCAATATGCCCGAGAATGATTCCTGTGATGTTCTGTATTATTATATACGCTATATTCTAGCTGTTCCTGTACACTGGAATGACCATACGACCTACAGCACCTATAGTTGAATAGAATTAGATACAAATATTGGGGAACAAATAATGTAATATAGCTCGCCCAAAGTATCTGACAGTAGCATATCCATTTCATTGTTGTATTTCGACAGCGTTTGCCTTCCATTTTATATGGAAAGATATTGAAGAGAGTAAACACCAGTATTTGGAACAAGGCTACGGTGAAAATGAATCGCGTGAAATGGCTTATAAAGACCATATCCCCATGATGGAAAAGACACTGTTTCACATGTATTACATGTAAGGTCATGTCATGAAATGGCACACTCAAATTTATTTTCAAAATAAGCAATCTTAATCCATGACAGTCACACAAATAGTTTGTCAATGTAAACGTTTTATTCCATCTAGAACATTCGGTGATAACAAGAAATATACGCTAAGATAAAATTGTATATGGTTGTAAATAATTGTTAATAGTCTGTCAATGTATAATAATTAATTTGCATACTTATTTCTGGAGCATGGATAGAGGCTGAACACAGGCAACCTGGTGTCATAGTTATTAGTATACTGAAAATTGCATCTAGACAAAGCAAATTACAAACAGATATAAATACATACAATGTAAATGACAACATTTTCTTCAAGTATGTATAATTTCCATACCAAAACCTCATGGGTAACAAAGGAATCGGCTATTCCAGTGAACCGAAGATCAGTTATATATTAGTGATCCTTTATTCAGTCAATATAACAAAGTTATCTCAGTCAACATATATTGGTTCACAGAATAATCTCTTATTTCAGTCAATATAAAAAGTTATTCCAGTCAACAGATCCTAGTAAACAGAAGCATCCCTTATTTCAGTCAACATAAAAAGTTATTGCAGTCAACAGATCTTGCTAAACAAAAGGGTCCGTTATTTTGATCAACATTAAAATGTTAACAGTCATCAGACCCTAGTAAACAGTAGGATCCGTCGTTTCAGTCAACAAACCGGGAGATACAATTGAATATTTATTCAGATGGACATCTTACAGTTATAATCTTTATTTCAGAAACATATATGTTTCATTGGAACGAATACATTATTTACAGAGCAGCTAAAACATAGGCTACTAAGAATCTTAATCAATACTAGATTTAGTTCGTTCCGTTCAATCTCTCAGAAACTATTTTTGTTTTATCCAAAAGATTGAAATCTCGATCTATAATTGAGGAATCATCGTTTCGTAAACTATTCAACTTTGATGTCAAGTGACATGGATACGGTAACTTACTGTGGAAAAATGTACACAAAACAATTTTGTTGATAGGGAGCTGGGTAGTGTCTCTGATTACAGGAATAATGTATGCCTAGTTGATTCATCTCAGCCAACATCGTTTCGTAAACTATTCAACTTTGATGTCAAGTGACATGGATACGGTAGCTTACTGTGGAAAAATGTACACAAAACAATTTTGTTTATAGGGAGCTGGGTAGTGTCTCTGATTACAGGAATAATGTATATTATTACTATTACATTCTGGTTAAAGATAATCTCCTCAAACGAAAGGAATATATCAATCAAATTTACAAACTTTTATTTGAAATGCAGTTGTTTCAACTATGGTCGAAAAACATGGGTGATACTTGAGTGAAAGAGCTTTGCCGCCTGGGTGAATTCTATGTCTAGCAAGCACAGTCAGTTGGATAGACAGATAGATGTTTTATTGCATTTCAATATCACATATTATAAAAAAAAAATAAAAAAAATAAGAAGTCAGTTGGGTGTAAGACGGCTTTCTTGCCCAGCAGAGATTGAACCACAGCTTTAAGTTGTGCAAATTTGGGGTAGATACTTCATGTAGGAAGCTATTGTCTGGGTCTTTGTGCAGCTGGAAAGGCTCAAGTCTAGACATATTGTTGTCCCCAGACTTTCCTATTGTATGCATTCTCTCGTGATTCTTACATGGAGTATGAACCAAATTTGGCATGACCGTCCGGAAAATTCTAGCAGTGCCAGGTTGTATAGACAGTGTACTAGTTCCCATTTTCAAGATGTCGTTAAAACTAGGTCTATCAGAGTGGCATTTACACAGCTTCGAACCTCGTCCCATATATCTGAGATTGAGATGAGTAGATGTAAAAAAACTTTTTATGACTCCAATTGAGGAGACAAAATGCGCAGTTTGCGGTATACTTTAGAGGACGAGTTTCATTTTATTTTAATATGTCCGATCTATTCCGATCACGTAAGCGCAACCCTTCTGAATACTATTGGAAATACTCAGGTATGCCTAAAGTGATAAGTCCAATTTTGTCAGACAGTCACACTATTATTAAAAAGTAGACAATTGTTTACAGGGAAAAGTTAAGAAACGAGTCTTGTTATGGGATGTAAATTTCTTAGTTGGTGTCATTATGGCATTATGGCTGGAGTAATTTCATAGAATATATCGTTTTTATGTAACAAAATTCCACTGAGAAATCGAATATATCGTTTCCTGATTTTTCACTGACGTTGTAATAAAATTCACGCCCCCAGTTTAATTCATTATTTGCACCTCTCTGCCACCAAATCAAATCAAATGTTACGTAATACATATGGTCATGGGCTAGGTGAGTTATTGCAATAGAAGTAATATATTTGTTTACACCATTTGCATTATTTTGCTCTTTCCCAATTTTCTGTAATTAAAATATTTTCGATCTTTTCAAAGAATTCGATTTGGAGGCTTGCACAATAGGACTAGAAGAGAAACCGGAAGTGCTACTTCTGTCAGATGATTGGTTACCTAACTCGACAAACAGGAAGAGTCAGTCTCAGAATCTGATTGGATAGTTGATATTCAAGTCCTCCATTTAATTAATGCCATATGGATCTATTATCTCCGTCAACAGAAGACATCATCTATCTCAGTTAACATAATTGTTCAACTTGGGACTTAAGCTACAGATATTTGCATCATATATAACTTAATATCAAAAAACATTCCACCATTCAGAGCTATAAACTATTAAACTATTATTATGAGTTACGACAACAGGTATAAGAAACAACAAGTATATATGTAGCTTCATATCACACTGACAGATTGACCTTTTAACAGATTACGGTAACAGATATTATACTGACAAATAAAATGGCAAGTAGTCAATGTAAACTTTGCATAAGTCAAAATGTAAACAGATAAAAAAGTTAATTTTTATAAAAAAAGGTCAGAATATGTAATTTTATTTGTCGAGCGCTCTGTCATTACGCGATGAATGTGCATATTGGAAGAACAGTCCAAACATTCGAACAAACATATTGCAACCATACAAATGGTTTGAGCACCATATATCTGTGATTAATATGGGAATAGTTTAATATGGCAGCTTTATAGGCTAGCTAAACTCCAGCTAAACAATCAGAGGGGGATATACTATAGATTTACCCGAATTTTAATACCAGGGTAAATGGTTAAGATCTAGATTTCCACCACACAGAATTACAGCCACTTTGTGGATATCTGGGCTCATTTTCTTCAGACGTTCGGAAAACAAGGCAGCAACCCCAGCTCCTGATGCCCCCTCTATCACCAACTGTAGAAGAATAGAATACAGATTGCATAGGTATATAATTGAAAATGTGCAATACTTTTTTTCAAACGATAGGCTACACTGCCACATGTACGGCGGACACTCACACGGTCACAGTAAACGAAATAATTAGTTTATATGTCATAATGCGTAATTATTGAACGCGCATGTAATCGAAATACGTAAATATTAGGTTGCAATCCGTTATGTTCAAACTTGTGCATTTTGCAATTTGTAACAAAAAGGGTTAAAACTGCATATAACTGCCAACCCGTTTTATCCAAACATAAAAGTTGCATTCTGTCAAAAAAAAGACGGATCACGTCAACCCGTTTTGTCTGAAGTTCTTAAAGACACTTTAGACACTTTATGAACATAGCCATGGGCGTCGGCAGGACTTCTTGAGAGGGAATCGTTTCCTATGCCTACTTATTAAGAATCCCACTATACTGTGTTGTTCAACATGGGAAAATAACATGCAGTTGGGCGCTGCGAGGGAGTTGTTCGCGCCTATAACGACGCCCTTGTTGGTATCTTTTTTTCGGTATAAATGATAGGACTACTGACTGTCCTACTCACATATCGGTACTGGTTCATTCATGACATGAGCGCCCGAAATTAATTCATGGATGTTCTGCCATATGTACATGATCATGTGTTCCAAGCGATATCTGATAGTAACCAAACAATCCTTGCTTCTGAACATGACTTAGAACACTTCTCTTTCTATATTACGAGTTTCTCAAATACAGACTTATAACAATCAGATGAGTTTAGGGTTATTCGGTATGAACACGGCGGTTTGAAATTCAATAACAGTGCTATTTTCTAACTGGAACCGTGAACCCTGTTACATATCAAGTATTCATTACCATATAAGTCATGTCAACAGTATCAGGATATACTAACCTTCATTCTCTCAAATGTAAATTTCATCCCTTCGATTATCTCCTCGTCATCCTGTAATAGCAGAGCATCGTGATCTTAAACAGTTTCATGGCAAAATTAAGTTTGTGTTCTATTTTATCCGAATAATAATCAGCACCGGTTATAAGTACAAAAAAAACAACAGGATAATAAATAAACTACATTCAACCACATACATGCAGACATCGTCAAACCCTGGATCAAATAACACATTTCATACAGAACATGTTTGAGATACGGCAGTGTGAAATACCAATTCTCCAACTTCTTTTCCGTCTCCTCCCGACTATTTCGCATCAGAACTACCTAGAACAGCTCAAATAGTTTCGTTCATATTTGGCACATCACAGGTGTATAATATTGTCACGATGTACATGGAATTATTTTGAATGGATCAACTATATACATGCACTTTTTTGAAGTCTTGGAATTTTGACCTGTATGAATATTCATGATAACGGCTGATGCGTTTCTTGTGTTTGTTCTCTCCTCTGACAAACAGGGACACTTCCACAGAATACCATCCGTTTGAACACAGAAAATGTGGAATGGTAGGCCTATAAACTAATAGTTTTATCTGCCAGTCAGTCTGTGGCCGTGATTTATGGCTGTAAATAAACACTTGCTCACACTTCAAAGCTCCAAACAATGACACTTATCCGAAACATCTCTACTGGGAAGCCAATGTGCCAATAGTTCCTTGTTTATATTGATAGAGAACATAACAGTTGAACCACCCGAAGACTTCCCCGAGTACAAGACAACTTTCATTCATTCATATCTAGAATCTACTTCGATTTTCGGAGACTTACAACACCAAGAACGTCGTAAAAGATAATTTTCATTCACACATATCTAGAATCTGTAGTTCGATTTTCGTAGTCTTACAACGCTGAGAACGTCGTACAAGATAAATTTCATTAACGCATATCTAGAATCTAGTTCGATTTTCGTAGTTTTGCAACACTGGGTTCGTCATACAAGATAATTTTCATTCACTCATATCTAGAATCTAGTTCGATTTTCGTAGTCTTACAACACAGTTCACGCATATGAACGTACAAGATAATTTTGATTCACGCATATCTAGAATCTAGTTCGATTTTCGAAGACATCTTCCAAGATGATAGTTTTCAATCAGTCATATCCAAAAACTAGTTCGATTTTCGTCGGCTTGTAACAGAGAAGACTTCTTAGACGATAATTTTCATTCACTCCTATCTAGAAAATATTTCTATGTTCGTAGACTTACCACAGTGAAGACGTCTTTCTCTGCCATTTTGAGAGCGATAAGCCAGGGTAGATGACCGAGTTGTTGTAAGCGGATTCCCTCCGCAATAGTCTCTACAAACCGTGGAGGGTTTGGCCATAACCTCTCACCTTCAGACAAAAATAGGATATTGACAAAACAGAAAGAAACAGGACAAAAGGCTTCTTTTTATGTAAATGAATGGCTGTGTAGGTCCAGTCGGGAGGTAGTTTATGATCAATCCATTTGGATGATAAACTGCCTTAGTTCCTTAGTTCCAGTTCTGCATATAAACTAGATTGAATAGTTACTTTGAAATATAGACAATTAGTTTAGCCATCAAATCCTCTGAAACTTTAGATTTACCTGGAATTGTGAAGATGGATTTTTCGAGGAAATTCAAAACAGTATACATGCTATTTTCTCCGATCTTAGTATGGGGTTTTATAAATAACAGAAACTCTGTAATAAGTAGGAGATACAACCATATTTCAAATGGAATCATTGTATTGTTCCTTTCATGCGCAATTTTTAGAATATCTTTGTTACCATGCAGAGTGAATGACGCGTTTATTGATCATTTATACACTTTTCGGCCATCGGCATCAAAATCGTTGCTGAAAATATTCAGACAAACATTATTATCCCGAGGCTTCTATTGTCCGTAAATAACATCAAATATGTCAAATTAACTGGTTTGATTCATGTTTATCTACAAACAGGCGACATGATCATCAATTATTAAATTAATCGAATGAATCAAGTTAAACTATATACTCCTTACCTGCTCTTAATGACTTTTCTAATTCCTTTCCTTTCGGCTCTACTACAAAAACTGAAACAAGAAGCAATATATTAATCAATAAACAGAAGTATTGACGGATCATGGGACAGCTGTAGTTGTATCACCTTTAAGGTGAGGACGGGTGTATTCTCTTTAAGATGAGAACTGTTGTATTACCTTTAAGGTAAGGAAAGATGGTAAGGGCGAATGTATTTCCTACAGGATGAGGACGTGTGTATCATATTTAAGGTGAGGACGGATGTATCATATTTAAGGTGAGGGCAGATGTATCATCTTTAAGGTGAAGACGGATGTCTCATCTTTAAGGTGAAGACGGATATATCATCTTAAATGTGAGGATGTATGTATCATCTTTAAGGTGAGGAAAGAATGTATTAATTTGAAGGTTAGGATGATTGAATTACTTATAGGGTGAGGACGGGTGTATTAAATTCTCGGTGAAGACGGAAATATTACCTTTAAGGTGAGGACGGATGTATTTTCCAGCAGTGGCTATCCCTGACGCCATACCTCCACCACTGGTAGGGACGAGTACAGCATCGAGATCAGGAACCTCCTCTAAAAGCTCCAGAGCCATTGTACCCTATAAATTGAAGATAAAATTCCATATTGAGAAAAATTATATTTAGATAATGGAATGACAGAAACGAAGAATACTGAAAACAGCATAAATACTGGATTGTAGCATTGTTCAAATTCATGATCTCAGGGTAGTACATCTGGAGGTGAAGCTCTCAGTTTTCACATTGTTTGATTGATAGTATAAAATATTACCTGGCCACAAATCACGTCAAAATTATCACATGATGAAATATAAGTTGCTCCTAATTCTTCTGCTAGCTTATCACAGGTCTCCTTTCTGGAATATATACAATCATAATGGGTATTTCCATTAATGGTAAAACGAGTTCATCATGCATACACAGTACAGATACAAAATAATACTTGCTTATTATTGTATTTAAAATGACGACTCCACACCAACCTAAACCAAAACTTTACATGCTTCAAACAAAGAACAACAAACAAGGCAACAAACTTGCATATTCAGGTTAAGTAGATGAATAACTGATGCAAACCTGGTAAATATTTTAATAAACATATCCTTAAAATATCTGTTTATTTTGATACACAAATTCCCACTTATAACAAGGATTTTTTACAGGGTTTTTTTTTCAAATGTTCACCGATTTTGCACATTATCGCATCAATTATAGGCAAATCATATGTGTGTAAACTTTCAACTTGCTATAATGATTAGTTATTCCTAACGTATTGAAACTCTTTGTCGTGAATAGATACTTCGTTTTCTACAGTCGTATCACATGTGGTATACTACTGGCTTCTTAATAAGAAAAAAAGAATGACGCTAGGAGGTCCAGGTCACAGTTTAGAGGTGATCGGTCAAAGGTCGAAAGGTTGGCGTTCAAATTGAGCGAACTAGGGACACGGATTTCTGAAACAGCGTCCAGTGATATCTCAGGGGTTCAAATAGGGTGGCGTTGCAATGGTGGGTGAAACTTTATAGAACTCGCTACAGTTGAAGTAAGGAATACGAAAAATATAGAAAACCGGAATTTTGACAGAACCGTCAATCTCGTATTTGGCATTCACGCGCTTCGGTAGTATTGTCACTTGTCAGGCTTGATATGCGTGTATTGGCTATACGCACCGCTCTGTCTCTATTGCAGGATAAGTACTCTGCCTGTATGGTAATGTTATCGAAAGGGTTACACGAGTTTTCAAGAATTTCAAGAATTGAATCTCAAAGGTATTTTTGATACTCATTCACGCGAATTTGTCATGTACCGGCTTCAGTAGTATTCTCGATGAAGGAGGCCGACGTTTGTATGTGTTTTCGTTGCGATACCCTTTTTTAACAGAAATGAATCCCACGAAAAAAGAAAACTGTGTTAAATTGCGAGTTCCAATGTGATAATGATTTCGAAACAGTTAAGCCATATACATAACTTTATAACACTACGTGTCATTTTGTTGTGGCAAGGCACCGCATCAAAATCATTGCCTTTTCTGGATTAGAACAGAATGAATCATTCCAATTTTGACTGTTTCGTGAGCGCTCTAAGTTATAGAACTTAAAAGATACAAGGAGCGATCATTCGGCCAATGGTAAACACGGCATGAATAAAGCACATGTGTGGGAATAGTTGTTACGTCAGGTTATATCGGTGCATATAGGTACTTGAGAGATTTGAACGAATAACGGCAATACTGTTTGTCTTCCTATTCGGTGATTTACTATATTTTAAGGCTACAACAAGAGTACATATACCGGTACATGTATTCCTTCTTATACATCGATCTCGCCTTCAAATATTCACATCCTCTGGCTACTTTAGAGATCAAGAGCTATATTTCAGTCTTAACCGTTTTCTCCACTAAATGCATGAATTCTGTCCCTACCAAACACAATGTAGAACATTTATTTTGTCCAACTTACGTATGGAAAAAATGTGCACGAAAAAACAGTCTAGCGCAGTAAACACTAAAATGTATGCCTGTATCGCAATTCACAACCGACTGTTAAGCTAATTTTCCATATCTGCTTTGAACAAGAAATAGGTATGGTTGATATGTCATACATCATCGAGATAACAGAATAACGGAACAGAGGTAAGAAAGTTTGGTGAGTAAAACCCTCATTTTTAGGGTTCCAAGCTAATGACTGGAAACATGTTATTGGTATTATTAGGCTTCCGATGTCAATCGGAACTTAATATTATTCAGATTATTATTAACGATCTACAGGATGAGTTCGCGCACTAGATCTCCAAAACTCCTAGATCGACGATACTCAAACTTCTCAGATTATTGGACATGTTTCGATCTAGTGCATATTACTAATTGGTGTTGGTTGACTGATTGGCTTGGCAGCCATATTGGATTGACTACGTTTCGTAGGAAACTTATTCAAAAACGCCTTGATCGATTACTCTGAAACTTGGCATACATAATCCTTGACCCATGGCATGGTTAAATCTTCAAAGCTCAACTGATTCTCGATTTGAAATGGACTTCACGGATCAATAAAAAAATCAATTATTTTTTCCAAGTAACAAATTTAGACGGGAACAGTAAATACATATACAATATATGAGAAGCCGATCACGAATATGGAGGAAACAGATTTCTGGATCAAGAGGTTTGGCCGCCGTCTTGACTTTTGTCTTTTTTATTTAAGAAATCTTCAAAGGGAACTCTGGAACCATGAAGTCTACAGATTTCTAATTTGTTGCGATGTCTTTTGAACAAGATCACTCAAACACTCTTCTGGTAGATTTTTAGTCTTTTTAGTAGCTTTCTCATTATTTTCCAATGAATGAAACCTATACTGTTTGCCTAGGAAATAATTATTAGACGACCTCTGAGATGGAAGACTTGGGAGCTCGGGGATGGGACAGGTGGGAGCTCGAAGCTATGGGATAGAAGATCTGGGAGCTCGGAGCTCCGTGAGCTGTGGAGTTCATAAACAACGAGTACAAAGAAATTAAAACAACACTATGATATGAAGTGACCTTATTTATATATGCAAGAAGACAAAGTACAACTGCAAGTGGTACTTCTTGAAACGTTAGGATACCAGAAATTGTCCAAGTTTATTGTTTCTACTGTTTCAAACACACAGCTAACGTCGCTTTTTGTCGCGTATCATTCCAGTTGGACGTGTCTCTCGTTTGTGTATACGGTGCGAATGTAGTAAGTAGACTATCGTGTCGTGAGCAAATTTTTTCACAAATCCAGTAGGTGTTTGACGATACACCCGGGTGACCAAGGCATTTGTCCACTGCACACTTCTTCAAAATCAATCACAGAGACAAGTCCAATGTCTGTTCGGCTTTGATGGTGTACATGGTCTTCGTTTCATTCGTCATCCAATGGCGAATATGAACATCGCCGCACCAAAGACTCGACATTGACTATGCGCTTAACGATCAGAGGACGATCAGGTCGTCGATAACAACGACATAGTCTGTCAATTTCACTCAGCCCTCGCGCGTTCGGTCATTATACTGGGCAAAGGTTCGGGGTCAGCCACATCTTTACTCTCGGTATTATAACGTACAATAATACAATTCCACCACTATACCCTGCGCATTAGGGTTCTATCAACAATATCGGTGTTTGTTGGTCCATTTTGATTTCTTTACTTCAACTGTAGCGAGTTCCATAATGTTTCACCCATGCAACGCCAACCCCTACGCTCTCATTGGATGCGGTTTCAAACAATCCGTGTCCCTGATCCGCTCAATTTGAATGCCATCCTTTCGCCCTTCGACCTATCACCTCAAACCTTTACCTCCTGACGCCAATCTTTATTCCTAATTAAGTAGCAAGTATTACACCCCATAAGTTACTACTAAAAATGCCCCAGTAGGAGACCAAAGAGGGAAAACAGCGAAGTCACGATGCGAAGTTTCGAAGCTACGATACGAAGTCACTTTGCAACTTTGCATCTTGCCTTCACGACTTCGCATTCTACCATCTCGACTCCGCATCGTGTCTTCGCCTTTTGCCTTCGCCTCCTGATGTCGCTGTTTTCATTTCGTATCGTGTGTGTGTCGGTACCCTTCTCGGTCACGGACTAGACTAGACGGACTAGACGCTTGTAATCATAAAAATGAGATCCAGCATCCGCAATCACGAAATCAATATACATACATATCGAGGCTGAAAAACGAACAACGTCGGTTTATTATGTTTTTGGGGGTTTTTTTTCAAAGTGGAAATACGCCTATGAGCACTAAATATACTTAGAACGTGCAGGACAAAAGGCACAGTTTAGAACATACCTGCTTTGAGCAGAGGCTTCACACAGGACCACGTCCGCACCATATCCCTTCATGGCGTTGATCTTCGACCCAGGGGTGTTATTAGGCACGACCACTGTACAGGGAATCTTCGCCATACCAGACGCCCAGGCCAGAGCCTGAGCATGGTTACCACTGCTATGTGTTATCTGAATAGGAGGAGGCGGACGGTATTCTAGTTTCGTATGCTTTACCGGTACTATGTACAAGCGCTAAGAATATTTGAAGTTGTTGCAGACTTCTTTCATTTTTGTCCAGCTTAAGATAACTGAACAGAGATATAGCATCTGGAATTGACTGCACAACGGTGCAAAAAGCAGGGAAAACTTGACTGTGAACAAAATTCACCCCTTATATCTCGCTCCAATATGGATAATTTCCATCCCACGGCAGACCTTCCTATTCACACCTCTCAATGAACCCTTCCCTCTTCCGAACATCCAGTTTCAACACTACTGTTGGGCAAATGATATTGCAGGTGGCTTCACGACCCCTTTGAGAATCAGAGCATAACCAGTACTACAATCATTGGTAGTATGCACAAATGGACTTTTATTTCGTATAATGTAGATCAACTCGATGCATGAGGGCGACTGAATACTCCTTTATACAGCACCGTCACAATGATCATAGCTGACATACCAGTGCCTGGACCATTAGGTTGAAGCAACTTTAGAAGTGTGCTATTTTCACAACATAATTTCCAAGAGGAGAAATCAAACCCTCTTTTAAACACAGTACATAAGTGTAAACTTTCGGACGCTTTCAACAAACTGAAATTAGCTAACACATAATAACATGTGCCACTACCTCTAACGCATGAACCCACAAGAAATAATTTAGCGAAATTACGAACAAGTTACGGCTTGTATCTTGTTGTTAAATAGTACGTGCAAAAAAACCCTTCTGTTTCTTACCACTCTCGCTTTATCACTGCCCTGTTCTTTAAGTCTTAAGACCTGTTGAAATCAAAGAAATATGACACTGAAGTAAAGCATGTATTAGCTAACGGTTAATTGTTTGATATGTTATGAATAGGGTAAAACTGAATTCTAAGTGAGTCGTTATGAGTATTTCATCTGCGCATCTGGTCTAATATTTCACAAGTTGGTCAATTGGTATGCTGGCTAACAATGAACATCGAAGGTACCTTGGGAATATAATAGCCCTCTCTAGTGACCAACTTCGCATACCCACGTCAAAAACTACACGTGTATGGTTGGCCGTAGGGGACAAAAATCGACATTTGGTGCAGACATTTTTTTTTTACGTGTTGACATATTATTTTGCATCCTCATACAATTTAATTCGATATCATATCGAATTATTTTATATCGGTATACATATTTTTTAGATACTGCATCGAATATTTCAATGCTACATCAAATTAATTTACATCCCCATTCAAATCATTTAGATGCTGTATTGAATCAATTTGTATCCGTATACATATTATTTAGTTATGGCATCCCAATATTTAAAATGTGGTCGGTCACAGAGGACAAAAATCGTTATTTAATGTAGACAAATATTCTTAGCCAATCACAGAGCTTTTTTACGTGTTGACATTCATTATTTTATATCCGCATACAATTTAATTCGATATCATATCGAATTCTTTTATATCTGTACACATATTATTTAGATAATGCCTCGAATATTTCTATGCTACATTAAATTAATTTGTATATGCATTGCAGATGATTTAGATACCGTACTGTATCGAATCAGTTTGTATCCGTATACATGTTATTTAGATATGGTATCCTAATATATTTCGATGTAGCATCGTATTGAACCAATGAAATCGTCGAATTATAGACACCATAAATCACTTCCGCTCCTATAATCACTACGGCCAATAGAATCATTTTTTATGAAAAAGTATGCAGAAATTGCTTCCTGTCTGTACGAGACTTGTTTCAGCCTTTCCGTGTTGAAAATGGGAGTTGAAAAATGGCGCAGTGTCACATGTGGTCACGCGTGGAATCTGTAACGTACGTTGCCATTGGTTGCTCTATATCTACAGGAAACAGAACATTTTGTGGCGGGAGCGATTATTACATGTCATACATATTTTGAGTGGTCGCGATTGAATGAATTATGTATGACATATATGATTTCGATATAGGATCGAATTGAATACGATATAGGATCAAATTACCTTGTATCTATACATAAAGCTGTTATCTGATTGGCTGAAATGTGTCTACATCCAATAGCCATTTTTGTCCTCTGTGGCCAACCACACTTGAATTATTAGGATACCAAAATAATTCAATACGATATCGAACGCGGGAACGCGGGAAAGAAGTAATCAGAGATTGCTTAATTGTATGCCCCTCCCGTCCTCCCCTTCCGATTTAGTCCGATACTGTCCCGCCATTGTGCTGGTCTGTATTGGTCAGGTGGAGGCCTAATTTTGATAATTATAAAAATTCTGTTTCTGTCACTGTTTTCGCCATGCCTCGCATAATACATATTCCAAATATCAAGTCGATCGACTGTTTTGATGCAAGATGGTCGCCGGGGCTTTGGCCAAATCCGAAGATACCTGGTTACGAGACCTAAATTCCTTGGAGTATATTTGGTGAAATTATGAAGCGATCAGTGAACTTTGAATTTTGCACCCAATTCACCGTTTTTGGGGCAATTTCATACTTGGGACCTATGTAATCTGCTTTATAATGTAGAATAACATATCATTTTCCCCGTCCAAATCGTTTAATTGGAAATAGGATGATTTTAATTCGTCGATCAAGGCCTAATTTGCATAAATAGCACAAGTCTGCTTCAGTCACTTTCTTCACCTTGATTTAATTGTATAATGTATATCCCAAGTATCAACCCAGCCCCGACAAATATATATACCGATATCCCATTCACTGAGGCTTGACGAACAAACGACCATAACTCTTGAAAATATAAACGAAACGCAAAAAAACTTCACGCTGCACAACTATAGAGCATTGACCGCATATTATGCAAATTTCACACTTGTCTATACAATATTAACCGAGATCCTGCCCGGACAAGTCCCAATTCACCAAGATTTCAAGAACGAAGGGCCATAACTCTTGAAAATATAGGCGAAACGCGAAGAAACTTCACACTGCACAAATACAGGGAACTGACCACATATCATGCAAATTTCATAATTTTCCATACAATAGTAACGGAGATCCAGACCGGACAAGTCCCAATTCACAAAGATTTCAAGAAAAAAGGATCGTAACTCTTGAAAATATACGAAAACTGAGAAAAACTTCACGCTGCACAACTACAGGGCACTGACCACATATCATGCACATTTCATAATTGTCCATACAATATGAACCAAGATCCAGCCCGGACAAGTCCCAATTCACGGAGATTTCATGAACAAAGGGCCATAACTCTTGAAAATATAAACGAAACGCGGAGAAACTTTACGCCGCACAACTATGGGGCACTGACCACAAATCATGCCGATTTTTGTCCCCTATGGCCTACCATACACGTGTTGCCTTGGCTGAGCATAACTCATTTTCGAATCAGAATAAGGTTTGGTGATGAATATGAATGAATGCTCTATGAATTTTGTGTGACCCATATTAGGAGAAGTACAACTGTATGACCTATTCAAATTTCAAATTCGATTGGCTATTCGAAGGAAATGAACATTTTCCATTTGAAAATTAATACAACCACTGGAAATCACACAGAGATCAAAGAAAAACCTCGCTGCACTGTGTTAGTAAGCGCATATCTTAATTGACTAGCGGTATACGAAATCGGTTTGAACAATTTACCATTTCACTATAGGTCAAGGTATTTGACGGAACGTTAGTGTAGTATTTAACTCGAAATGTGAAGGAGACTTACGGCGTTCAGTGCTCCTCTGGCCTTGAAGGATCCGGTTTTCTGTAAGTTTTCACATTTGAAGAACGCTTGACGCCCACATCGCTGGTCTGCCGTGATGGAGGTCTGGACAGGAGTTTTATGGATGTACGGTTTGATCCGCTTATACGCCGCCATCACATCCTCATAGGTCGGCAGGACATCCGAATTCGATGACATGTTCCTGATCTTGAAGAAAACAAAATACATAAGTATTGTAAGAATAGGACCTGATGTGATGTCAACACAGGATGTGGTAACAAAAGAACAGCATTAGGATCATGATCAGGGAGAGATCAGTGTACAGGAGAAGTTATATACCGATTAGGTTCAAGGTTCAATCAGAATCAAGTATGTGATCTGCCGTGTTTGATGGCATAGGTGGATGGAAGGATGGATTTGCTTGGGCACTCGTCTTCATCGATGGGCACTATAATTTGTAAAGAATATTCGACCATATTTGATCACATGACACCTCGCGAATAACCCGTATCCATTATTGCTGAGGAATCTACGGACGCTATATTTGAATGCCACATTTCAATTTGGGTTTTACACACTGAGTAGCCCGGTAGCGTATGCCGTTCCCGCCATGCACGCTTTCCCATCAAAAGCAAAAAAAAATGCTCAAAGCGTTTCTGATGGCATCCATTCTTGGAGCCTCAGTTGTACATGTCCTTCTCTCTATGAGCAGCCTTAAGTGCTCATCAATATTATCTTATTATATTTATAATCAATAGCTTACACAATTTCCAAGACATATTGAAGAATTCTCAAAACTTAAAATATGTTTACTTGAATTTCGCTGAAGACATTACAGATTTTTACAGCAAAAAAGACAACTAAACTGCTCAAAATCCCTTAACTGCTCAAACAGAAGGGTCCAGTCTTTGTACTCATGGTGCTTGAATTGAAGAAAACCCAATGTTTAGATCATTAAATGTTGTAAGGCCAAAAAACAATAAGCTAGATAATCTTCCAAAGCTCAAGGAAGGATTGAGAAAGGCTAGAAAAATCAAATCACTGTGCCTTTAGCCCTATCAGACCAGGACGGGGGGAGGGGGGTGGGGAGGGGGGAACAAATGGCCCCCCTACCAAACTTTCTGTGCTGTCTCCGGAACGACAAACATTGTGTGCTGAACCTCCGTGACTTTATACGTTTTATCATACAGAGGTCATTTTGAGCCTGCATAACCTCTCGGGTAGAGGATCATGTAGGAACTATTGTCTGGGTCTTTGTGTCGCTGAAAAGGCACAGGTCTAGACACATTGTTGTCCCCAGACTTGGCTATTGTATGCATTGTCTCGTGAAGCTTACATGAAGTATGAACCGTAAATTCAGGATGGCGGTCACGTGAGGTACCATATAAACGATGTTTGTGTCATTTTTCTTCAAAATTTCTGCTTTTTCGCCATGAAGGAAAAAGTGGGTAAACTATTTTAATTCACATCACATTAATATTTACTAATTTATCACGCTTTTTTGCATAAATGAAAAATTCGAAAAATCTGACCGAAAAATCTACCAAAAATGCCGTTTTTGAAAATTACGTCAATGTGGTTCATTAAAGCGGTCATCTTGGATTGTTTTACACTTTCAGGTAGAGCTTCACCCAAGGGTATAGTGTGGGTGGAAAGGTCAGATAGAGTTAAATGCCTGGCATCATGTAGAATCCAGATCCAGATTATTATGCAAATTTTCCCCAGTTCCTGGAAAGAGACTGTAAAAAATTATCAACAAGAGTCCATATTGTCCATGGCAACCTGACATTCATTCACACTTCAGTGTCACTTTCCATAAATAGATTGAACTTGCTGCATTGATTACAGAACTTCCATACACCCAGTGCAATGAATATTTACCCCAACAATGCTTTTTGAAAATTCAAACCCACATTCTCAAGACATCATATCCATTAGTTTAATCATCTCTCGTCGTGTACGTTCTCTAGGAATGTTTCACGGTTTGAGTACGGTATTATAACTTGAAAGCTACAAACTTTGGTGAGTTTAAATCTGTGAGAAATTGTTGCAGTACGCTGTATTATATTTCTCTGGCATGGGCGACATTTGTTTGAAAATACATTTCTGTATTGATCTAATAATGGGAGCTTAGGCTTGTCTCTTTGTTAGATTTTGTCATATTTTGTGTGCCTAAATGGATGCCAGCAAAAGGTCTTAAGTATTTAAGTATCGAATTAACTCACACTATTCGCTCGCTGTGTCACAATCGGTCGGATCTCATTCAAGCTGAAGTAAACCTGTAATTTCCAAAACACACACCGTGTTTTACATCCTAGTATGAACATCCCACGAAGGGTAAACATGTGATCAGAATACAATGTACATGTAATATAAGTTTTACAGTGTCAGCCCTGGTATTGTCGGAAGTAGCGAGCTAGAAAATACCGGTGAGACTAAACTATGGTATTAGATATCAGAAAATATATAGCTACTGGCGTTTCGTTGATAATATCTGAAATTTAAATGACACACTCTTGCTTTTAAATCGGCGGAAACTACCATGATGTCACGTTATGTAGATGTTAGGCCGAAAGACGCTGTCACGTGCCGTCAGATCTCATCTCAAGGATCACAGCTATCCCTCGACCATGTCGACACGGGGAAGCTGTGGCATAAATAAGCACGTACACTGGAAAAAGAAAGTATTTCGAACTACCGAAATTGGATGCAACTCGACTGCATCCATTTTCGGTAGTTCGAAATACCAGTAATCTGGTAGCTAATGCTTCCGCATAGTTGTACAAACTACTAAAGTTTCCCCAAATACCCAAACAGAACTCTGATACACCATTCAAGGTATTACGAACTTCCGAAAATGGATGCAGCCAAGTTGCAGTCACATTTGGTAACTGGAACTATTTCCGCGATAGTGCAGTTCATCGTGGCTCCTTCAACATAAGCGAAGAGCATAATGACAAGCTGAACACCAGCATGTAGTCAGACAGAATTGTATATTTTCAGCAGAAAATCTATTTCTGGATGTTATACCAAACATGAATATGTATAACATCTTTCTTCAGTGCATGTGCTTTCATTGCAAACTTTAAATAAATGACAAAAATATATCAACTTTAAATAAGTTCCATTAATTAAACAAAGAATGTATCTCAAAGACCTTCATATTGTTGTGACCATTCTCTGGAACATTGTGCATCGGGTACCCAAGAACACCGCCCCAACCCTAGAGGGCAGACAGGACCTCAGATCTCATTTAGATGGACCTTGAATAATGCCATAGATTTGGGTCCCTTTACCACGAAATCTCATAAATGGTATATCGAAAAACTCGCCTTCCCAACGAATAGATAGGTCAATTCAAGGTACCGGATTCATCGACTAAATCACTCAATTAATTTGGACATTACATTACCGGTATATGAATTATAGTAGTTCAAACTAATCGTCCGAAAGCAACATATTCTACAGGAACAGCACTTCCGTCCTCACCATGTGTCTACAGTAACTATATTCTATTACTGCGCATCGATCGTTTTTCGTACACATCCCAAAGTCATACATCTAGGCTTTCGTTCTTTCAAATCATCCAAACTAAGCTACGCCACATCATAATAGTTTCAAAAAACAAACGTGGTATTACAAACTACCTAATTGGTAGCTCCAAAGTCCATTTCCGGTGTTCGAAATACCCTTGTGATGGTTCAATAATTTATCAGTACAACAACCATATCTGGGAATTAAAAAACTTTAAATTTTTTTTTTGAAAATTACACGAATACATTATGACGTCTCCCAATGTAATTGATGCCCGGTACATGAAAAACCAGTACTGAAGTTTTATATGAAGAGAATTGCAAAGTTATTTCAATCGTGATATATTAACGATATCACGGAGTATATGGTGGTCATTTTGTTCAGTTCAGTTTGTTCTAGTTTGTTCTACACGATGTAAAAAAAGAGAGAAAACTACTGATTTTTGGCAAGCTCCAAGTAAACGACTAATTGAAATGAACAGAAAATGTGTCGTATTGGTTCGAAAAAGCTGTTAGTATAACTATAGCGGAATGTCACCAACTAATGAACAAAGAAATTGTTATCCCTGATTGATTTGTTTGCTTTGTCGTATGAGCTCTTGTATAATCTGAACACACGGAGCTCTAACATATGGACATAATTCTCGTCGCATCAGATTGTGTACACATGTTCCGGTACCTCATATACTGTCTGATATACCGACTCCAAGTAAAACAAGGGAGGGAATTTGGCTTAATGTCACACTCAAAGTAAAACAAGAGCCCAAGGGGCTTCAATATATGCCCATATATCTGGAATTACATTGGTCCAAATTTCAAGGTTGTTTAATAGCCTTAATTCCAATTGGTAGCTAGCAATCCAGAGAAAGGTCTACAATTTTGTGCTTCTGAGAATGTAACATATATCACATCTTATATTGAATCATAAGCTAAAATGGGTTTAACTCTAGGTAACTAGTTGACCTTGAAGCAAGAGCCGAGAGCTCACATATCCCACACTGAAATCGACAATAGTCAAACACAAGAAAATAGTAGTTTCCTGCAAATGGATTCCTTTCAGCCGAGAGAATTTTTCATGAAGGAAAAAGAAAGTGATGAAGTAAACCTTTGTTCTTGAGTTAATAAAGGATTTACTTTGAATTAGTAAATGTATGGTTTTTATTTCACAACAGTTTAACTAAATGTAGCTGTTTCAAACATGGGAGACAACTCCACAGGACAAATGCCTTAAACATGTAGGGAAGAGAACTCTGAAAACTTGATTCAGTTTTGGGGGACTGTGACCTTGACCTTTGACAAATTTATCTCAAAATGTATGGCTCCTCTATGCCATGCGAGTAAGGGATACTCCCAAGTTTTGTACCAATCATACCTTGAAACTAGTGATATCACATGGACAACTTGTGTTAATGGATGAATGGACAGAACGCAACATCGCATTACACGACCTCGTCTTCGACAGGCATATGAAAATGTGACTTTTAATGATTTCTTGATTTTGGGGTCACAGTGACCTTGACCTTTGACCCAAATTTTGGTATGTAACACATCATGTCCCTCTAATTTATCTACTGGCAGAAAAAAAGTTATTTTTGATGATTTCCTGATTTCGGGGTCACAGTGACCTTGACCTTTGACCTGACCTAAATTTTGGTACACGACACATCGTCTTCCCTCAATGTATCAATGGACTCAAAAAATCCAGATTTTTATGAATTTCATGATTCTGGGGGTCACAGTGACCTTGACGTTCGGCCTTGACCTACATTTTGGTACGTGACACATCATGTCCCCCTAATGTATCTACTGACACAATTTATTTTTTTAAAGATTTCTTGATTCTGGGGTCACAGTGACCTTGACTATTGACCTTGACCTAAATTTTGGTACATGACAAACCCCGTAATTTTCTTAATGGACACAAAAAATCCAGCTTTTTAACAATTTCACGATTTCGGGGTCATAGTGACCTTGACCTTTGTCCTTGACTTACATTTTGGTATGTGACACATCGTGTCCCCATAATGTATCTACTGACACCAACAAAAATTATTTTTAATAATTTCCTGATGTTGAGGTCACATTGACCTTTGACCTTGACCTAATTTTTGGTATGCGACACTTCATTTCCCCCTATTGAATCCACTCACAAAATATTAGTATTTTTAATGATTTCCTGATTTTTAGGTCACACTGACCTTTGACCTTGATTCTGGGGTCACAGTGACCTTGATTATTGACTTGGATCTATGTTTTGGTACATGACAAAACGGCTTCCCTTAATTGCTCAATGAACAATTTCACGATTTTGGGGTCACAGTGACCTTGACCTTTGACCTACATTTTGGTAGGGGACACGATGTGTCCCCCTAATGTATCTATTGACAAAAAAAATCCACTCACAAAAAATTAGAAATTATTAATGATTTCCTGAGTCACACTGATCTTTGACCTCTGACCTCGACCTACATTTGGTATGCACCACATCGTTCCCCCTAGGGCATCCACTCACTAAAAATTAGAACTGTAGATAGAAAACTGTCAATGATCAACGATTTCCTGATTTTAGGCAACAGTGAACTTTGACCTCAACCTCAACTTTTGGTACGCGACACATCGTCTCCACCTAGTGTGTCCACTCACAAAAAATTGCAACTGTGGATAGAAAACGTTCATAGATATAGATCGGACACGAATACTTCAGTGATTTCCTGTTTTTTAGGCCAGTGACTTTTGACATCGACCTTCATTTTGGTACGTGACACATCGTCTCCCCGTTGGGTATCCACTCACCAAAAATTGGAACTGTAGATAGCAAACTGTCCCAGATATAGACCGGACACGAGAACCGCACAGACGGACAGATGGACTGAAGAAAAGTTGAGGAAACCGCAAGTTTTCATACACTCCATCTGGTGGCATCGTGACCCTCTGGTCGAAAGGTAATTAAGGATGTCCGCTGGTGATTTTTGGCTTTGGCGGCCATTTTGCCTGTTTTTTCCAATTGGGTTATCTCCCGTTTCAAGGTTAAGAGATAGGGATTTCCTTCAAAAGCCTCCTAGCCGAGAATTTTGCACAGCAACATCCATCCAATTTGATAAATTTTGATAGACATTGTGATTAACTGCAAACAGTTAGAATATAAGAGAAAGTTAAATACTAATTATATGGATTTTTCATGAATATGCTTAAAAACTAGGGCTATTTCCTATGTTTTCTGGGTTATCAAATTGCGCCTGGGTCAATCCACTAAATGTTGCCTACAGCTAAAAAATGCTCACCAACCCATATTTTTTTCTTTGTTTTTCCTGATATTACACAATTATGAATGCAACAACACATATTATTCAAAAAGTTAATTACTTTCATTTACCAGCAGCGGACATCTTTAAATAGCGTCAGAATTACCCGAATTAAGAAGCTGTAAAGTTACGGTGATGATGAACCCCTCAAATCTGGTAGGGTTGACTGCCTGACAGAGGTGCGTTGATGATTTCGTAATTATGTACACTGATCATAATTTGGATCGACGCTGGTTAATGGAATTTTTGAATGGTGGGTCGATTTAATTTGTAAACGATATTTATAGCATATGAAGCCATGCTGCGTATGTCATTATTGATAACGCGTTGTCTATCATTCATGAATTAGGGCCTACGATGGGGGAGAGGAATGTCTCGGGTTATAATGATATTTGTATAATGCAAGGAAGTGGTAGCCAGGCAACTGTTCAGATGTCTACTTATATCCCCTGAAGAAAATGTTAAAATCAAATTGAAGAATTAAAGCAACAAGTGGATTTTCAATCCTAATAATAACTAGGCCCATGAGCATATATAGAAAGGTGTTCAGAAGATAAAAGCTGTTGCTTGATTGAGGGTTGGGACAGATACCATCCATCGCAAGTGAACTTCTCTTTGCATAATCTAAATTTTATTGCACTGTACTTCCATGTGTAAATTAGAACTTTTGTAATTTATGGCTCACAGGAAAAATAGTTTTTAACTGATTGTGATACCAGAGTATCATTTTCAGAGACTATCGATTGACTGGCTGCAATAGTGGAGATAGTAAAACTAAAAAAAAAAATAGCTGCTTCCTGAGTAGAAGATTTCTTTCCAAGAATTTCAATTCAAAATAGTATCTATTAATTTGTTTGAACCCCCCCCCCCAAAAAAAAACACTCACTATTATACATACACCCGGTACTGGCACTGAATGAAAGTTTTGAACACATGAGTGCATGAAACAACAAGTGACAAGACATCTACCTCAGAATATTTCAGTTCTCAGACATGTCCGATAGTATTATTTCCAAGTTTAAGTTCAATTGATTCATTAGTACATGTACCTATATTCCTAACACCAGTCCATGTGATGACCGAGTTTTAGGCTGACCTCTCCATTCACCAGAAACTAGACCCAGCATAGATATATGTACAGCCCCTAGAGCTATGGTAGGGCAGCTCTTTACATATGTACATGTTGCCTCCTGAACTGTATTTCTCTGAGCTGAGGTCAATCTTTGGAAGAGTGACCATAGCAGGCTTCCATACTTTAGTGCGTATTAATCTGATATCTTCATGGAAAATAAATAACAGAGTATTATTTAATACAGGTAAGGGATCAGTACATGCTAAGTGACTATACATAGGCCTACAAAGCCTGTCAACCACTGAAGGGTAACCATTCTGGTCTGAGAAAGAATAAACAATTTGGAACTATTTTTATACGTGTCATTCGGACAACCCTAAAATCAGAAATTTTCTAGATCCCATAATAAAGGTGAGACAACTCACCTTTCTAAAAATTGTTTGAGAGAATAGATAAACTTCACTTCTTTTTCTGTTCTCTTGTCAGTCTTGTGTAAAATCTATGCAAGGAGACTAGTCATCAGCCCCCATGTCCGCTTCCATGCACAAATCCTATAGGCTAGTTTGTTCAACTTCAGACGAAACACACGTTGAAACACACCGTTGTTGTTAAACTACTATATTTCGCCCGAATTATAAATTTCAGTGCACGAGGAACATCAAAATTATTACTTCATTCATCCATACTCGGGAAGATTTTGAAATGAATTTTTCCTTGTAAAGTTCAAGGATATATATATATATTTATTTTTTTCAAAACGAGGCTCGGGCCATTGACTACATCTATAGTAGGCTTCCTGAACTGTATGACTATCAGTTAATTCAGGTATTAATGCTATAGGCTCGCCCAGGTCGACAGTTAATTCTCAGTTGCCCTAGGCCATCTGCAGATTCCTAGACTGACTGCAAAAGGGCCACCGAAACACATCGCCCAATAAAAAAGCAATCATATAAGGGACATATGAACTGGGAAAATTATACATATTGGGGACAAGACGAATACAGATAGATGGATGATAGATAAGACTTCATTTGCTCCTTATGCTAGAAGGCTAATGGCACAGCATGTTAAAAAAAAAGAAAAAAATCAAATACATATATAAAGAATCAGCATATACCCAAGTAAACATATAGACAAAGAGTTGATAACCATATACATGTATAGATTACGGGTCTTTCAAATACTCAAAGCATTCGTGTACAGTATCTCGCTACACTGTGTACTACTGCTTGGATGGTTGTACTCATTATTCATCTAAACAGAGAAATATTATCATCAAATAGATTTAATAAATATGGTTCGATACAGTTAAAGAGTTTATCTCATCATGTCATCTCATTGTTCCAGCGGTACGGTATACCTATCATGTAAGACACATTTCCAGTCATACAGGTCCGGTTTTGTCCTTCGGATCAATAATGCTTTATAGGCCTACATAAGCGCCATGTTGTACCGGCAACTATACGCGGAGTCTCTTTAGAAGTACTTTACTGCTTGGAGCTTTTGTGAACGAATTGTAAAGCTTGCATATATAGTATTGTGCAATCATGGATTCTGTTTAATAGACACCGTGGTGCAAATACAAACGATGGGGACAAACATCCATACTGGATAGGATAAATGCGTGTAGATACATGTTGACTGGCACCTATGACCTACCTTCTTGCGGTAAATTCTCAATTACATCTGCTATATGTATTTCTATAAATACTACAACCATCATGGAAGCACCAGAATCTACGTTTTATAAGTCCTGAGCTCTATATATAGGAAGCGACTCCATCGTGATACATGTAATATTAATGTCAATGAACTTCGGCATTATACGGAACGCAAATGGTTAATCAATAATTTCTTCCCCACACGAAAATATGTATGCCTTAGCGGGACATTGGTCTTGCCGGTTAAATATTCCCATGCCATAACAAATACATGAACCACTCTCTCTGCAGATATATACAGCTATTCCAGGGTTTGACTTGCAATGCGTCCTCTACTCACTTTGCCCTTGACATACCTTAGTACTAACACGGAATGGTGAAATAAACTGACCTTGAGTACAGCTGGGCTTGGTTTATATCTCTGACACCGGAACAGGCTGTTCTTTTAACCGCATACAACGTTAGTGTCGACAGTCCTGGACATCTGAATGCTAACGGAGAGAGCGGAACTCAGGCTAGATACTCTAACTTAAACGTGTTCTAAAAACACAGATCTTGATTAGGTTAAGTCAGCTTTTAATCACAGCTGTTCCCTGACACATGTGGGGAAAACCATTATTCGGCAATCGATAGAGTCACGAGAATAGAATAGAATAGAACATTTAAGTATACTCTGTACCCGGTAATGGGTTTTACTAATGTGTGCAGACTTGAAAACATCTGAGCGGAACCTTGCAAATGGCCGGCGACAGTCTGTGATATTCAATATAAATCTCCCGGCTAAAACGAGATTTGAATTCTATATATGATCAAAGTTTATGACTGCCAGACAACCGATTACAATTAACATTTAATTAATTAATTAATTCCGTTAACATTTCTTTTCAGTTCTGTTCAAAAGCGGACTTAAATACTTTTTGTACTGTGCCCGCCCCGTGGGGAGAAGCTGGTTTACAACCGAACGATACAACTGTACGGTAATTTCTTTGGTCACAAATCCAATGCGTGACAACAGAATGAACAAGACCCAACACATATTCCCCGCCAGATTTTCCCCAGTCAAATGAGACAAAAAAAAAAAAATACTAGTACTTATTTAACATCATGTAAGACTTGTTTGTCCATGGTATATATATGGACGTCTATGGTGGCCGACAGCTGCCATTCCATAAATGTAACTTTGTTAACGTTTTTGTTCTATTTTCTTCTCTTTTTTTTCTCTTTTTTTAAATTGAAATATTTTTTCCATATTATTTCATTTTCATTTCATTTCTTTTTTAAATTTCATTTCCGTTTCTTTTTCGTTTCATTTTGATTTCGTTTTCATTTTCATTTTCATTTCACTTTCATTTCATTTTGTTATATTTTTCTAACTTACCGGTAAATTAAAAAAAAAACATTATTTCATTTTTTTTAAATTTCATTTTCATTTCCTTTCCATTTCATTTTGATTTTGTTTTCATTTCACTTTCATTTCATTTTGTTTATCACAAGGGGAAATATATATAAGGTGGCAGAGCCCGGCACTGCCAGTTTTTTTTTTCCTCTCTCAAAACGAAAACAAATTCTTCTGTGGCCGAGAACTGCCAGCCGAGAGCTGCCAAGTCATACTATTGGCTAGTGTATATCACCTAGAGCTAGCAAGAAGGGGTGTGACTAAAATGCGTCCGGTAGCGTCCGGAAGCGTCCGGTAGCGCCCGGTACACCGCCCGATACTTTTTACACCGCCCGGTACACCCTACAGTACTCCTTTTGTGTCCCATACAAAATTGTGTATGTCCAATGTAAATATCGACTGGTATTTGCCGTTTTCTGACGTGCGCGCGTTTAATCGAATGCACGCCTCAACTTCTGGTCTGGAATCATCCCGCCCATTTAGAACATCTAAAAATGTATAGAACATCTAAAAAGTATCGGATGGTGAAAAACGTACTGTAAAGAGAAAAATATCAAATTTACAGTACCGGACGATATAAGAAAAAAAATGATTCGGAGAATACTGGCAGATTTAAGCTCAAATGTACAGGAAAAGATAAATGAAGTCTGTTAACGATCATCTAGAAAGCGATGCCAAAGAAATGACAACATGACAACAGTCAGTAGTACCGAGGAAGCCGACCAGGAAAATGGGCGAGATGATTCCAGACCAGAAGGTCATCCGATGAAACTCGCGCGAGTCAGAAAACGGCAAATATCAGTCGATATTTACATGGGACATACACAATTTTGTATGGGACACAAAAGGAGCATTGTAAGGTGTACCGGGCGGTATAAAAAGTACCGGGCGGTGTACCGGGCGCTACCGGACGCTTTATCAATAAAAAAAGGAGAAAGCTGGCAGATTTAAGCTCAAATTTACAGGAAAAGATAAATGAAAAGTCTGTTAATGAACATCTAGAAAGCGGTGCCAAAGAAATGACAACATGACAACAGAGAGTAGTACGGAGGAAGCCGACCAGGAAAATGGGCGAGATGATTCCAGACCAGAAGGTCATGCGATGAAACTCGCGCGAGTCAGAAAACGGCAAATATCAGTCGATATTTACATGGGACATACACAATTTTGTATGGGACACAAAAGGAGCATTGTAAGGTGTACCGGGCGGTATAAAAAGTACCGGGCGGTGTACCGGGCGCTACCGGACGCTTTATCAATAAAAAAAGGAGAAAGCTGGCAGATTTAAGCTCAAATTTACAGGAAAAGATAAATGAAAAGTCTGTTAATGAACATCTAGAAAGCGGTGCCAAAGAAATGACAACATGACAACAGAGAGTAGTACGGAGGAAGCCGATCAGAAAAATGGGCGAGATGATTCCAGACCAGAAGGTGGAGCGTGCATGCGATTAAACGCGCGCACGTCAGAAAACGGCATATACCAGTGGATATTTACATGGGACATACACAAGTTTGTATGGGACATAATAGGAGTACTGTAGGGTGTACCGGGCGGTGTAAAAAGTACCGGGTGGTGTACCGGGCGCTACAGGACGCTTCCGGACGCTACCGGACGCTTTTAGTCACACCCCTTCTTGCTAGCTCTAGGTGATACACATTAGCCAATAGTATGACTTGGCCGCTCTCGGCTGGCAGCGCTCGGCTGGCAGTTCTCGGCCACAGAAGAATTTGTTTTCGTTTTGATAGAGAAAAAACCCCCAAAAAAATAGCAGTGCCGGGCGCTGCCACCTTATATATTTTTTTCCTTGTGATAAGAAAGTGAAATGAAAACAAAATCAAAATGAAATGAAAAGGAAATGAAAATGAAATTTAAAAAAAATGAAATAATGTTTTTTTTTAATTTACCGGTAAGTAAAAAAAATATAACAAAATGAAATGAAAGTGAAATGAAAATGAAAACGAAATTAAAATGAAACGAAAAAGAAACGGAAATGAAATTTAAAAAAAAAAATGAAATGAAAATGAAATAATATGGAAAAAATATTTCAATTTAAAAAAAAAGAAACAAGAAAATAGAAAAAAACGTTAAATGTTTTCGAGAGTGGACTCGGATGTGTTAACATGACTGTATTACAAATACTTCTCAACTCAGAAACTCAGACAAACACAGTATATGTGATATGGATGTAATATGTTTTAATAAATCAATCCATATCAATGTTGTATATAATATTGCAGATAAATGAGATGGTTTCAATTTTGGTACTCTGATAATTTCGTAATAATTTTAGTCTGCTCGAAAATGACATGCCTGGTGGGCTGTCATCATGCCCTGGATGCAACCAGAGCATGGCTCTAATGTTGCGTTGGGAAGAACATGACTGCAGCACCTGTTTACAAAAGATAAATATGCAGACTGCAGCTCATGTCTTCCCTCAGTGGCAGTTAAAACAGAAGAGGACATGTACATATATAATTTGCAAAATACATAAGATTGTTGACATGTGGAACATACCCCCGCCACAACACAATACCAAATGAAAGCTCGTGTGAAACACGGACGAAGAGCATTTCCCCAGATAATTTTGTAACACATAATTTGGTACTCACAGGCTTTAGATCTCCCCAATTTGGGCACACCCCATATTAGGGGTGGCAATTTTTTTTAGGATGAGACAGAGGGTGGGGCACATACCCCTGGAGGATGAGCAATCAGGAATCATCCCTGGTAGTAGTGCCTCTGAGAAGGGATTTTTTTTACCAATGGGCGAAACCAAGTGTGAGGCAACACCAACTTTATTTTGCGTTTCATGGGCACACCGACATTACAAAATCGAATAAAAATAAAATTTCAAATTGCCTCTTTTATATTTCCTACGAAACCCCCGTTGTATTCCTGATTGTATGAATTAGGCTGTTGTATTCTATCTGAAACAATGCCAGCAACAAAAAATAAATACCTTTCACTATAATTTTTCACTGTAAGTCAGCGAATTGTTGTTGTTGTAAAATGCTGCTAATACTAAAGGCAATAACGACATTCAATGTAAATCAGGAATCTTCACTGGCTGTGTGATCTATCACTCTGTCATGGTACCCATATTTCGACCGTGATGCAGTATGTCAGAGCTAGGAAATGGAGTGTGTTTCAACAGCTCAGCCGATACAGCATGGTACTGTTGAAGCATGCGGCTGTTGGAACACATGCAAAATTCGCTAGATTGTTCTGGAAAACAACCACAGCCACAACAAAATGATGACAATGTTAGATTTGGAGTGTATGTTGGCAGTTAACATGTGTCTTAACATACAGTTTTTGACCTTGAGAAAATAGGTCAACGCCAGTCATATTCAAAGACTTCAGGACCATTATCAGTTGCATATGTGGTATCAATTTAGAATGCCTAGCTATATTTCATGTTATATCATAATATAAAGTATATAACCTAGAGAAAATAGGTTCAGTCAACCGGGATAGGCTTCTAGTCAGTCACCAATTGCACAAGTATGATGAATTTGGAGAGTCCATCTTCACTCCTTTAAAAATTATTGCTAATGCTAAATCGGTCAATTTCATTAATGAGAGTTCTGATCCATCACCAACTGCATATGTGGTATGACAAGAAAGATGGGCAGACAGAGAGACAGACAGACAGCTGACACGGAAAATTCAGTTCATTTTGGGGCATCATTACATATCATCTTCAAAGTCTAAATATTCTGTCAAAATGCAACATAGAACACACCATTTTACATCAGTTATAAAGAAAAGCAACTCTGAGTAGGGATCACAATTTTATTCTGTATATTTTGCTATTAGATCTAGCATCTTAAGCAGTGAACAAAGTTACAAACAGCTCCATACGCACAGTATATATACAAGGCATAATGTGATCTTAGCCAATACGCATTTATGAATAGGCAAGGCAGTAAATTAAGTCAGTCAGGTTGGGCGCATATTAAAATGCCGTCATTTTCAGAAATTGTTAAATGCTGAGCGATAACTTGACGAGATCTACAAATGATGTGATTCAGGTGTTACAATACACACTCCACAAATGTTGTAACTCGCATGGGAATATACAATTATGAAACATGTCAGTTACAACATTTGTAGGTTTCCATCAATTCTGATGTGGATTACCAATAAAATTATACCTATATTATCTTAACATGACAGTCCTTATCCAAACTTCATGACATGGTATTTCATGGTATTTTATTTATGTACTTCTGCGCGTGGGAAACGCGATAATAAGCCTGTCTTAACGCGCTCCCAATTCACTTGATTGAATAAATACTGTTTAAACCAAACTTCATGACATGTAGAAATATTCAATGTAGGTACATACCCGCTATATCACCACACTTTCTTCATTTATGCACAGTTTACTTAGTTCTTGCCAGATAAGCAGATTATGTATTGTTTTCATCAATTAAAGTGTGTATTGTATCACCTGAATCACACCATTTGTAGATCGCTGGCAGGTTATCGCCTAACATTTAACAATTTCTGAAAATGACAGCATTTTAATATCCATCCAACCTGGCAGACATAATTTACTGGCTTACCTATTCATAAATGTGTATTGGCTAAGATCACATTATGTCTTGTATATATACTGTGCATATGGAGCTGTTTGTAACTTTGTTCACTGCTGAAGATGATAAAACTAATAGTGAAATATACAGAATGAAATTGTGATCCCTACTCGGAGTTGGTTTTCTTCTCTATTATTGGAAAATCATCAGTGGTTCCAATGGATTACTTCAATTAGATATACATGTAAAAATTTCCCAGGTGGGATGTGCCATATAACAGGTATGTAGAAGTTCCACTTCAAAATTCTTTTTACTTTTTCATTTCAAAAAATAATTATCAACATTTGTAACTATGCTGTCAAAATACAACGGTATGTGCAATTTCACATCTCGAGTTTCAAATAAATTCTGGGGACCTTCACATAAAAAAAAGAGCATTAACTGGGTGATACTTGCCAGAATGCATCCCCAGACATCTGGAAGCCCAGGGCTTCACAGCCACTGGAGACTAAAGAAATGTAATTGGGAACAGGATTAAAATATTATATCAGTAATGGAGAGAGAAATAGCACTGATTCTGGGAATGAAGAGTTTACTTTGTTGACACAAGGGGTGTACTAGTCCACGTATGTAAATGGCATTATGCAATAAGTCAACCATTACAGGTTTAATTACCCGAATGGTCAACATACCGGCCTACAATATGAGACTTGAAAGGTAAAGCAGAATATCAGTGTTACAGTATATGACTATATGACCAAAATGACCTGACTTCAAGCTCACTTGAATCCTTGCAATTCTCCATACTGACCAGACACTGATGGCAGCATATTTTCTCTGACTGCATTTTAGTTATGTGTGTAAGCAGGGGTTGATGTAGCCTAGATTTAGATATATTTAGCTGACTTTGCCACATGATTATGCCAGCGCTAACAGCACCAATGTCCTTACAATCCATTTTTAAAACATAATTTAAAAAATAGCCCATAGGGCTCCAATACCCCTCGGCTATCTGTCATTGCTTACACCCAGCAAGCATGCATTGTATATCATCAGTGTATTTTTAGAACTAGATTAACCATAATGTTATCTAGTACGGTTGACTGTAGTTCTCTCATGTAAGTTATACACAGGAAGTTGGGCAAGGTCAGCTTTTGCCAAGGCCTTAGTTGATGGGAAAATTTTGCACTGAGGTTCTGGTAACTTTCCTTCTAATGTCTACACTTTGCTTCTTAGCCTTCAGCATTGCTATGGTATTTTTCGATGATCTGAAATTTGAATATGAACATTCAGATCCTTCATGCCAATGATGTGCTCGATGGGACATGTACATGTACCAATATATTTTGTACATATCTGATCAGATTTTAAATTAATGGCTTCAACATATTTACCTTCATGGAAAATGGCTTGGTATATGTCAACGATGAATATAAGTTCCCGGATTCATATGTACATGACATCTCCCACCAATTGAACATTTTTTAATGTTTGAAGTAGAACTTACAAATCAATATACTAATGTACATGTATGATATTCTATCTTAACTCAGCCATTATTTCAATTCCCTCTGGTAGAACTTTGTCCCTAAGCAGACAAGTAAGCTCACCAATGCAATCAGGTTAGATTTAAAGAAAAAAATAAAATAAACTTTGCTGAGTGGTCTGAATTTGTAAATGTTGATAGAGCTATTTGCCCAATTCAGTGAAACATTGAAGCAACTTCAATTGAGAGTTTTTTTAATTTGTGTTATTGATGTGAGAAATGAGAAATATGAGTAAACTGAATTTTGCAGTGCTTTTGACGTTTGATACATGGTAAACCAAGTTACTGAAAACCAGAAGTAACAAACATCAGTGCAAAACAGTGCAAGATTCATCTCTGGAATTTAGAAGTTTCAATTAACTTTGCAGCTAAATCTGCCAAGTTAACACAGCAAAATCTCAACACACCGTTGTACTAAACCTTTAACAAGTTAATTGCAAATACTGGTTAACTCAGCTTGAAAATAAATAATAAAACTTCTCTCACCTGTTTACAAAAGATAAATATGCAGACTGCAGCCCATGTCTTTCCTCAGTGGCAGTTGGAACAGAAGAGGACAATATACCATGTGCTCAGTAGGTTTGAAGGCAAAATCACATGACTTCCTATGTAAATAGATGGGGCTCTGTACAGGGGGAGACCCATATATTTACTTTGAACTAGTAAACAATCAGAGACTGAAGTGACCAGTCTCAGAGGGGTTACAACCAGATGCATACATAGAATTCATGTGGAAAGCTTGGCTTTAATTCTTCAAGATATATTATAATAAACATGGAATGACCTTGTAAAATAGGTCTAGGTCAGTCAACTTGGGTAGAATTCAAGTTCATCATCAGTCACATGCGCAATATAAATTTGGATATCTTAACTACAATCATTCAAGAAATATTGCAAAATTGGAATTTCACCTTTTAAATTAGGTCAACGTCGGTCATCTTCCATATGCTTTTGACCCATCGACCAGTGCAAGTGCCATGTGAATTTTGAGAGCCTGGCTATAGCTCTTCAAGAGATATTGTGTCCACACTAACACACGATACCAGTGACAATAACTTTTTGACCAAATTTGGTCTAGAGGTAATATTAAATCAAAAGAAATTACCGCTACTTGCAATGAGTTTGAGGTATACTTAGAATTTGATCATAATCCACATCTATGAACTGGAACTTTTCCCATATTTTCTGGTCTAGGTGACCTTGACCGTTGTCTATCCTTTTGACCTCAAAGTAAATAGGGTTATTCTCTGCCCCATACCCAAGGTAGGCATCAAGTTTTGAAAACAATTCTGGACATGGAACAGGAATTTTTCCATTTTTTTACAGATTCTCGGACGTGAGTGAACTTGACCTTTTGACCTAAGTATAAATAACTTTTCTCTTTGCCCCATCCGCGCTATAGTAGTATAGAAAAACGAATTTGGTCGCATCTCTGAGGCGGTGGGGTAATATCCGGAGGGTGGATGAAAGCAAAGCAATACACCATAGATGTGATATTCAGGTATAGCCAAATTAAACTGCAACACATTTAGATACGGGTCTTTACATGTAAAATATATACCAGTATAAAATCACCAATGTATGGTGAGAGCTATATTTACCAGAACCAGACAAAAAGCACTATAAGGTACCCTAACACTGAACGAATCAAAATATTAACAAAAATGACCTAACTATAATTGTAAAAATAATTAGAGCCGGTCACACTCACCCCCACTTTTGTTTACTCTGCCCTCAGATAAACTAAACCCTAATTCTGTCCCTCCCTTAATATTTAAATCGGACAGCAGGCCCCGAGAGGAACTTTTCACGACTTCTTTGCAAGTCTTCTGCTAGGCTGCCCAGCATTGCCACGTGTTTCTCAATAACTGACCCGTGGCTCCCGGTACGGATTGGGATGTATTCCTGCGGTCCTACGAGATGATCGTCTTAAGGCAGGTTCATCACTAATCCTGGGGCTATGATGATGGGCAAAATTCGATCGATTCGGCGACGTATTCCCAGTCTAGATTCACCCGGCATGGTTGGTAACCACTGAAATCTAGCAGGAGAATGAGAGCCCCATGGTATAAAATATCCATCCTCGTCGCCACTGTCAGAATTGTCCTCATCCTCAGAATGATTCTTGTCATAACTGTCCTTCCCACCAGGGATAGTAGTTTGTTTTGGAGATAAACGACAAGGAACACAAGGTAGTTTCGAAGGTGGTTGGGTGCAGAGACTTAGATCAACGCGGTGTACAGTTTTTGAGGCACCAAATCCATCTGCTGGCTCGATGATGTATACATCCAGTTCATCCAATCGTTGTACTATCTTGTACACCCTGCTACTCCAGGCATCTTTTGTCTTATTGCGACTCCTGATAGACCAGTTGCGGAGGTAAACACGACAGCCAATCTCCAAGGGAGCGTCCTGGCTTTTGCGATCATATCTAGCTTTACGCTGACTGGCCGCCTTTTCAATGTGTTCAGTTGCCAGGCCATATGCCTCTGATTTCTTGCAGCAACTGCAACAGTATATTTGGAGAATACATCAGTCATAACGATGACATCCTCCAAACCAGAAGACTTCTCTAGCTTGGTGAAATCTTTGGCCAGTACCTCTAGTAGCCTGGTCGCTGACAAAGGTCTCATGGGGGTATGAAGCACTTTTGATGGCATTTTCCCAAGAGTGCAACGAGTACATTTCTTAATCCAAGCGAAGTCACTGTCATATACGCCTGGCCAGTAATACCTTGGTCTCACAATGTTTACTGTCAGTTCTACTCCTTGATGTCCTAGTTTGTCATGTATTCCTTCTAGAACCTTCTCCCGCAGGCACTCTGGAAGAACAAGTTGCAGGATTCTACCCCCCCGAGGGTCATGTACTTTAAGATGTAGCACACCATCCCTCTCAACATAACGGTCCCAGTGACGAAGCATGGATAGAGCATCTTGTGGAAGGCTCTGTCGCTGCTCTTTGTCTGGCTTCCTGTTGGCCTTTCTAAATTGGAGGATTTTCGTAATGCAAGGATCTCTGGACTGCAGCTCGGCTAATCGCGATGGGGAGATCGCTGGTAGAGCTGTAGTTGATTGGAGTTGCTCTGAAGTATAGACCTCCAAAAACTGTCTGGATATGGAGATACAGTCTCGTACATGAGCAGGTAGTGCTGTCATTCTAGCTACACACGCCAGAACAGCATGGGCTTCCTCCTTATCCTCAGGATGATGCAACTGTGACAGTGCACCCGTATTTGCAATGTGTCGGCCAGATCTGTACATGATTTGAAAATCAAATGAAGCCAGAGCAGAGGCCCAACGTTGCTCAACAGCTAGTAATTTTGCTTTTGTCTGTAGGCAAGTCAGAGGGTTGTTGTCCGTGAAGATTGTGAATCTTGCTCCAAGGAGATAGTCACGAAATGTTTCCGTTACAGCCCACTCGAGAGCAAGCAACTCTAATTTCTTGCTGCTGTAATTCTCTATGTTGCGCTCTGCACCCCTGAGCCCCCGGCTTGCATAGGCAATAACCCTCAGCTTTCCATCCTCTTTCTGGGATAGTACGGCACCAAGCCCATTATTTGATGCATCAGTCTCCAGGACAATGGCAAAGAGTAATCTGCATAACCCGGTATTGGCGTTGACGTAAGGCGATCTTTCAATGTGTCGAAAGCAACTTGACGTGCCTCGTTCCATTTTCCCTGCAGATACACAATCTTCCGTCTGCCCTGGTTCCCGACTCTGGGATGCACATCGAAACCAGACTAAGCAGAGGAGCTGCAACATGTGAAAATCGGTGTACAAAACGACGATAGTAATTGGCAAAGCCAGGGAAAGAACGAAGTTGCTTCAGATTTGCAGGTCTAGGCCAATTAGCCACTGTAACAACCTTTTCAGGGCCAGTGCTGACACCATCAACTGAAATCTGATGGCCTAGATAGGTCACTTTTTCTCAGGAAAAGTGACACTTCTGCAATTCGAGTTTCAAACAGAATTCGTTCAGTTTGCGGATGATTTTCTCCAGGCGCTGCAGATGCTTAACTCGAATTTTTTGCTCCTCGCTTCCATTGAATCCTGTCAAATCCACACCCTCTGGCAACTCGTTTGAAGACATTTGACAGGAGTCTCTGTAGTCAACATCGACGTTCATCGTGCCTGTGTGGTTGATGATAATTTCACAAGCAGTGACCTCAAGCTGAACTTCCCCACTTTGCGCATCTACAGGTACAATGACTCCAACCCTGGTTCTAGGCTTTAATTAGCCAAACACCCTTCTTTGTGAGGTTGACCAGTTCAACGTAAAATGAACCACTTGTAGAGTCTACAATGATGCCCATCAGGAGTGAATTACATTGTAGTGGAGAGGCCAGTGGTTCTACAAAAGCACGGGGCCCACAGTCTGTTCCCACCACGCGGACATCACTAGCACTATCAGCTGGTACCCTGACTTCATCAACTCCAGCAACATGACAAACTCCAACAGGAGATTCCTGTGGCACGGGGAATAGACCGGCATACTGTGGTAATTGCTGCAATATATTGGTCCATATCAAACCTGGCAACAGCTTCTTCTGGGTATTGCCTGGATTATCCTTTACCATAAAGATCCCCTTAGAGGGATGAAGGACTCCGTCCACCTCCACACCCAGCTGTAAATATCCGACAAACGGTATTTCAGACCCATTTGCTACCGAAGGGAAAACCAATTTCCCGGCATCTGTGGTTGGCCGTACTTGCCCTCAAGATGTTCCCGGAAAAATTCTTCCGTTACAGTCCTGACCATGGAGCCGGTTTCAATCAGGCATGAAACAGGCACACCCCCAATTTTGGCCACAACCGTCGGTACACCGATCACAGTACTGTCAAACCAACCACTTGGGTCTACTGGAGTTTGGGTGTAACCCCTGTCACTCCAATTGTAACAGAGCTTATAAGTTTCCCGGAAATGTATTTCCGGTCTTCTGTGCCTGACGGTAGGTAAGACAATCTGCCTTAACATGTGACAACGTTTTCGACAGAAATAGCAAATAATAGATTGCTGACGATGTTCCCCACCAGAATTTCTCCTATCCAGCTGCTGAGCCATTTTCACTTGCTAACTAGCTAGAGTATCAAGCATATTCTTTTGCTTTTGCTCTGCTGGCCATGGCTTTCAGCATCTTATCCTGGGGGGAAATGCTGTCCTGGGTGATGTCTTCTGGACCATCGCTATATGCGGCCCCGTTAGTGTCGCGTGAATAGCAAGCCGCACTGTCAGCTATACTGCCATGTTCATGGCCATCACGCGCTGTGGACCTACCTGTAACCTTTGACTTACCATCAGACAAGACGGCCATCTCCCGGACAGTGAGGAAAGTGGCTGCTGGCTTATCTTGCATAAACTTGGTTAGTTCCCATTGCAACCTGCTGTCCCCCTCACTCAACTGTTCTGTAAGTAACCTGTCCCGATTGTGTACCCTTTCGGGTGGTACTCGAGCTAACCTATCCACAAGTTTTACTAGTGCATGGGAAAAGCCTGACAAACTCTCACCAACTCTCTGTTGTCTTTCATAAAAAGACTTCGGAATCTGTGAAGGAGGCAATCTTTCCCAATACACTTTCCTGTCAGAGCCTTAAACAATCCCTCCGCAGTATTTAAACCTGAACGACATCTAATCTCAGACCAGGCGACGCCATCTAAATGTGATGTGATAACAGGAAGTCTACAGACTCTGTCACCTAAACTGAGGGACTGGACCACGGACTTGGCATCCTTCAACCAGTCTTCAATAGAAGATTGTCCTGAAAATCTTTTCAGCTTTCTCTCTCTCGGAATGTTAACTGTCACTGGGGTCCGCGCTGCTAAAGCCTGGCCCTGCAGTGATAGCAGGAGCTCTCTATCATTTTGGCGCTCCAGTCGAAGTGCGTCCAGCTCCCTCTGGAGCCCCTCCAGGTCTTCCACTGGCTGTATTCCACCACCTTGATTCCCACTATCATCCTGAAATCCTAGTGGTAGCCTTGCGCGAGACATGGTTGGTCACCGTTAAAATAATAATACTCTGACTTGTACTAATCCCACTTCTGACACCAAAAGATGTAGGCTACTCTAATTAGCAGACTACAATAAAATAAACCGGTGTACACAGAGTTCAGTAGGAATATTAAAGACATATTTATTCTTAAACAGGTCATCATCCGAACGCATGGCACGATCATACGTAGAAACTTCTGCTCGTAGCCATGCGGTAACGGGTGCTATCTGAGTGTAATAGGGAGTTTCCCAAATGGTCACATCCGACTGGTCCCGTTACATCCGACATCGGTGCAATCACATTCATACAACGAAGACACACCTCCAGAAAGCGATCGATTGAAATGATCCCATGGTGGGCCTCGAAGTGCCCCCATCACAAAATAAAAATCATATCATTTTCCTGTGGCCTGCCGCCGATTTTATTTTGTTTTCAAATATGTTAGGCCGTTTGTAACATGATTTTTCTTAAGATAAACAAAGAAGCATGCTCCACTAGAGTGAGAAATAAAATAGCTAATTCGCACAACTTCGTTTTGGTCTCGCGTAGACTCCCCAGTCTTGCGCCTAGTGAAACTGACATGTCTGCAGGTCTGAGAAATATTTGAATACAGATAATATCATTGGCTCGTTTAAATGGGACCGACATTTGACCTCATGCTTTGGGAACAACTTTCGAACTGGATTATCTCCCTCTAGATAGATGGCGCCGTGTGAAATACATGCCGAATCACAGCGAAAATCCAAGGGTAGTGTTAAGTGAAACGTGAAATGCCCTTAGCAAGCTAAGATGTAAACAGGTTTGTAGCATTTTATACCCAAAATAACAGTTACGCATCAGTTATCTTATGTACCCTATAAAACTGTGACCAACCAGTCTATTATGTTGCTATGATGTTATGGTCGTTTCATGTATGATAGCAACCAAAAGATCACATGTTCAGCAATCAAATGTGGCACCTGGCTCATTCCATTATGTTGTTTGGAATTACTGACATCTCCAGAGAAAGACAAGCCTGCTCAAAGCACAATCCAAATAGCTTCAGCATGATTGTTCAATTGTTCTGACGGACCAATACTGATTTCCAATATTAACTCATATTACTTGGGTATAAATACGAGCCCATACATAATTTACACCACTAAGCAATATAATTGCAGCGATATGCAACTCCTAGTTAAATCGTATTCCCATATAAGCGGCACTCTCTCTGGGAAAGTTTGCTGCAATTACAAGCGTCTAGTCCGTCATTCATAATCCAGCCGTCGTCCATTAGAGAATATCCGCGTCCATAATCCAAAGACCTATTCCATTTCCATATAACAGTGGCCTGCCCATGTGGCCCTGACAGCATGGTTATAAAGATATAAACACCCACACTGCCGAACCCCACTGGGATGGTTTGATAACCTATTTCCTGTTTATAACCTTTTGACCAACTTAGTACCCATACAGTATATGCAGAAGCTTTCCTTTCGGTCAACGGTAAACAAATACCAACACCTGCAGTACCGAGATAACACTATAACAAATCCTGGTGATAGTGGAATGTACTAACATTAGTCAAATTACAACGCATATAAGGGAAGTGGGAAGAGGTGCCGACATACTGACAGAGCCACATGACTTCACAGTATAGTCTTCTGGTTAACCTATTCAAAGCAATATACGATAGATGTGATATTCAGGTATAGCCAAATTAAACTGCAACACATTTAGATGCGGGTCTTTACATGTAAAATATAGACCAGTATAAAATCACCAATGTATGGTGAGAGCTATATTTACCAGAACTCTGACAAAAAGCACAATAAAGTATCCTAACACTAAACTAATCAAAATATTAATAAAAATGACCTAACTATAATTGTAAAAATAATTAGAGCCGGTCACAATAGGAACAGATGTGGCTGGGTTCAGCCTGCCTGTGTGCCTCGCAAAATAGCCAGATATCTATAATGTTCCGTCAGGGTATTCATAGCGTGCCAGGTGAATGTCCTCGGTTACTTTCGATTGTCTAAATTATTGCGGGGTCAGATTTTACCGCTGCTCAAACCCAGATGGGCCTCTACACATGCCCAGACATCCGGCAACGCTACTGTTGATCCGAGAGGGTCCTTTCTGCCTTCCTACCGTCACTCTGATGAGAATGGACACTCAGTAGGAGGTATTTCAGTATAACTAAATCCTGATGTAGTTTTATCCAGATTTGCAATGACGTGATGATTTGATATTGATTTAATTGTCAACGCAGAGTTCGGCGCCCGCAAGACGTGAAGTCCTGTATGTAACACGACACCAAATTTGCGTTGGTAATTTCTTGGTATGTGCTTTAGAATAGGTTAACCAGAAGACTATACGTGAGTCTGAAGCTTGTACCAGGAATTGTGGGTACGGCTTATTTTAGTCAGTTTTATTATATTATGTTAACTGAAAATAAATTCAGAAACAGACATTCTGAGGGATACCCGCTTAGCGGAAGGAATCTCCTATTACAATGAAGTAAACTCTGCTAGTCACAAGTTACTTCTTGGAGAATGATGGCATATAATTCCTATATGTGAATTGACTTGACTTTTGTGGTGTATATAACATATACCATCAGTAAAATACTGAGAAGATCTCATCATGTTGATGACATGTTATGATCTGCGTTGAGACTCCCTGACGATGGTTAATCGCTAATTCGTAAAATATGAATTAAAAAACCAACCCGAAACTCTGTTTCTGTAAATATATTTCTATAGGGCAGGAGTCGGAGTCTGAGCTACAACCATTACTGTACAGGTGTGGCTTACTCGGATTGTATACATTATTTTTGGAGTCTGAGCTACAACCACTATTGTACAGGTGTGGCTTACTCGGATTGTATACATTATTATTGTTTCGTCCCCGAAGCTCGCCCCCCCTGTACAGACCTTTTGGTCTTTGATATATGTTGGCATTGTGGGAAGTTGATGCTGGGTCGACATCGGGCCTTACAGACTAGTCTTTTGTGTTAAATGCCGTCATTTTCATCTGACGACGATATAGCTCACCAATCCCCGGTGTACGAGTTGTCACAGCGACAAAGCTCACCAATTACCAATATACGAGTTGTCAGAGCATTTCCATCATAGCTCTCTAGATTTGTATCTAATGCCGCTTGTGCCGGCGCTAGGGGCCGTGTGGTTGTCATCCAAGTTACCACATGAACAGGTACAATAAAAGCGTACCTGAGATACAACACATATCACGAATCGTTAGATTCTTGGTATGTGCTTTAGAATAGCTTAACCAGAAGACTATACTGTGAAGTCATGTTGCTCTGTCAGTATGTCGGCACCGCTTTCCACTTCCCTTATATGCGTTGTAATTTTTACATGTATATGGCGAGATTCTGCTGGTGGACGTTTCGTCCCTGAGGCCCGCCCCCTGTACAGACCTTTTGGTCTTTGAAAAATATTGGCATAGTGGGAAGTTGATGCTGGGTCGACATCGAGCCTTACAGACTAGTTTTTTGTGTTAAATGCCATCATTTTCATCTGATGACGATAAAACTCACAAATTCCCAGTGCACGACTTGTCACAGCGACACAGCTCATCAATTACCAATACACGAGTTGTCAGAGCATTTCCATCATAGCTCTCCAGAATTGTATCTAATACCGCTTGTGCCGGTGCTAGGGGCCGTTTGGTCATGCCATCCAAGTTACCATATGAACAGGTACAATAAAAGCGTACCTGAGATACAACACATATCACGAATCGTTAGATTCTTGGTATGTGCTTTAGAATAGGTTAACCAAAAGACTATAATGTGAAGTCATGTGGCTCTGTCAGTATGTCGGCACCTCTTCCCACTTCCCTTATATGCGTTGTAAATAAACTGATGACAGGGTACATGATCGAAGTGGCAAGGTAATTTTTAAGTATTGCCAAGATCCTACTTGCCATTTGTCATAGACGTACATTGTATCACTGGATAGAAGTGAGATAAGTCATCATCAGGGTTCAGGCTTATATACCTAAAACCTGATGATTTTTTATTTTTCTTCTGTCTCACGATACAATGCATATCTAAGGGGGTGACATATGTTCAACTACCTTTTTTTCATAGAATCACAGATGAGCTGATCACTAAAAAGGCAATAGAGTTGGTGGCCAATATCATATACCAAAATATTCCCCAAACCTTGCTGAATGTGAATACGACACCCCTTTGAACAAACAATGTAAATTGGAGAATATAATTACAGAAACAAAGAGTTTCGGCACTGTCAGCAGAAGTCAATAAAGAATAAACACACACTCTTGAAAGATGGTCCTAAAAATTGTATGAATTCACTGCTACAACAAAGACTATGTCAGAAAAGACAATTCCATCGGAAAGTATTTTTAAAGATTTTTTTATCATTTACTATGACAAAATAATTGTTTAAGGCAATGATAATTCGTATCAGCCATTATGAGGTACAGTTTAAAGCTGTGTAGAACTATCCAAGACAGACCTGTGTGTCACACTCCTTTCACCAACCTGTGTTAGTTTAAAAAGCTAATACATCTAAACGAATTTGTGCAGTCAGTGAGGGAAATGCCTTGGATTCTTTCTGTTCAATCTAAAAGAAGCTGCATAATTAATTGCCAATTGACACATATCTGTGATTTGATCCACATGTCGGGTTCACAAAATGTCTAGACAAAGACAATTACTGAAGAAATAAAAAAAATATTTAAGATTACTTCCCAAATCAATTTTCATAGCTAGCATAGTCTTTGTTGTTGAACATACTATGCAGAATTTTTCAACTTCTTTTCAATATTGTGTGTTTAAGGAGAATTAGGATCTTTGGGATTTTCGAAAATTTCCAAAAACGCCCCTCATCATTATAATGACCAAATTTTATGACACAATGATGCCATGAGACATGAAATGACAAATACCTTTGTGAAGCAAAAATGAAACGAAATGACAGAGAATGGATAAATAAGGATAAATAAAATGTCTCAACTAAGTTTTGGAGATCCTACGAGCAAAATTATCCATTTCGCCTGAAGCACGTGGCCGTACTTTCATATTCGACTGTGTACGTGAACACAAAACACCGCTGAAATTTCGCCATTTTGCCTTCGACGTCACAAGGAAATAAAGATAATTCAATAGAAAATAAACTACAGCAGATATTAAATTCAATTTTCCCACAAATACACAGTTAGATACGTACTTTTAAGTTCATCTGTTGGCAAAGAAATCGAATTGAGCGCTTTGAAATCACACAGGTCGGACCAAGTGACAGCGTGCTTCTTTCCCAAACAAGGTGACCCATCACATGTTAATCATATTCATACGCTCAAATAGGCATGTCGAAGATATCGTCCATAACATGTATAAACATCAAAGAGGCATCATAATTCAGTAAAATATGGTGATATTTAGAATACAAAATATTTAATTCGGCAGTTTCATTGCAGAAAATCATCTTTGGAAACCTCCCTGGAGATGTACTTTTTCCAGCCGCCTTACTCTAATATCCTGTTGCCTTCTTCTTGAGAAATCGCACGAGATTTGATAATTTGGTCAAACTCAGGAAAAACAGATCATCCGTCTAATTACATCAAATTTAGACAACAAAGATGGTAGTATAGTGAATTTTGGTCAGTAGCCCTCACACCTGAATGGTTGTGCATTCCGATCGCATGTTCTGAAAGCGTTTATCGATGAGAATGAGTGCATAAACTTGCTTACCTCAATGCCATCAACCCTCCTGAGCACGTGCCAACAACAACAACAACAACACAAAACAACAACAACATGTTGAATGACTCTCTCATTCAGATGGACTTTGATCGACAGGTGTTCAGTTTTGTGTGAAGGGTTAATGCATCGAGGCCGGAAGAAGTCCACCTGAGCAGGAAGAAATGTGAATCGCCATTTTCCTGAACAATTCAGTTGGTTTGACCACGTGTAGCATTCCATTTCCCCAAAATTTCAAGTGGGTCATTCTTGTTTGACCTCAACGAAGAGATGATTCAACTTTATTCGTGAGTTAAACAGTCCCTACATTTCTTCAATTTTCAAATTTTAATTCGAGAAATTCACTACATTTTTGGTCAATTTTCCTCCACAAAGTCATTTTTTCGAGTTAGTTCAAAGAAATAATCATATTTTCTTGTGTTTAGTTGTGTTTTCTATCTTTCTGAGATGAAATAATGCGCCCTTGATAATTTAGTGCCTTTTCAAAATTTCAACCTGACCAAAAAATGTTCAAATCTCTCACATCTTGATTCCCCTTAATATTTATTTACTTCTACTGGCAGTCCCAAGAACCATAGTTGTGGTTTTACATTGTTTGTTCAAAGAGGTGTCAGTAGTAGGGGGCAAGTAAAAAAGGTCACCTTTTGCCGGGGGAGATAACCCTTGCATCCGACAGGGGGCGCTGTTTCCATGTTATAGTATAGGGAGCGGCCATGCACGGCCTTTCACCTCTGAGGCCGTCAAGGCCGCTATAGTTCCGGCACTTCTGGTCACATGACCTTTGACCTTGTATTCCTCCGCGGTGATGCGGTCATGTCTGGCGGTGATGCGGTCGCGCAAAAAAAGCTTCCGCGGAGAAAAAGTAGTCCCCAGAATTCAAATACGCTGCATGGTCCGATTGGGTCGTATGAGGTATCAAAGTGAAGCATTCGTGAAGGGACATCTGATGGGCTGGGTGTGGGGTTGAAATATCGTCATTCTGCGCATGCGCGGTGGACAAAGGGTATGGAAATAGACGTTTTGGGGTCTAGGGGAGTCCCTAATGGTCCAATTGGGTCATATGAGGTATCAATGTGAAGCCTATGTGAGAGGGCATCCGCCTGGACTAGTATCTCGGCCGTTGTCAACATTCTGCGCATGCGCAAACAGGGAATTGTGGGAAAAGGGTATGGAAATAGACGTTTTGGGGTCTGGATGGGCCAGTAGTGGTCCTATGGAGTCGTATGAGGTATCAATGTGAAGCCTATGTGAGGGGCATCCGACAGGGTGGGTGTGACGTGGAACTGACGTCATTCTGCGCATGCGCAGTAGACCAAGTGTATGGAAATAGACGTTTTGAGGTCGAGGTGGGCCACTATTGGTCCTGTGGAGTCGTGTGAGGTATCAATGTGAAGCATTCGTGAAGGAGCATCTGACTGGGTGGGTGTGGGGTAGGAATATCGTCATTCTGCGCATGCGCGGTGGACAAAGGGTATTGAAATAGATGTTTTGGGGTCTGGGTGGGCCACTAATGGTCCTATGGAGTCGAGTGAGGTATCAATGTGAAGCCTATGTGAGGGGGCATCTGCCTGGACTAGTGTGTCGTCCGTGTTCAACATTCTGTGCATGCGCAGACAGGGAATTGTGGGAAAAGTGCATTGGAATGAACGTTTTAGGATCTAGGGGAGCCCCTAATGGGCTGATGGAGCCGTATGAGGTATCAATGTGAAGCCTATGTGAGGGGGCATCCGCCTGCACTAGTGTCTCGGCCGTTGTCTACATTCTGCGCATGCGCAAACAGGGAATTGTGAGCAACGCCCGCCAACGCCCAGCTCAACGCTTCAACGCCCTGGTGAATTAGCCCAAAAGCTCTGATTTTCATGGAATTGTCACTAATTCATTGGAAATACAGTGACGCCCGTCAACGTCCGCCTTAACGCCCTAGCATAACGCCTTGACGCCATGATATAGACAGATAAGAGAACAACAACAACAAGGATGAGAGAACAACAACAACAAGTTTTTTTCATATAGTTTATTTTCCCCTCCATCATGACATACCCACGCTGGGGGAGCCGCGTTGGGTATGTTTACAATTCAAGAATACTCTTTGCCAATCAGAGACCGCCATTTGATCCTGCCATATTCGTTCTTGCCCGTTAGATGTATTCTCGGCTGAACTTGTCCAATCAGAAGCCGTCCCTTAGAAAGTCCCATCTTCGACCCTGTTTGCTCTCATCCGTTTGTTCTAATCGTCGTCGGTCAGGCCTGGATATTCGTCGGGCAGCATATCCTGAAACAGTTGTTTGCGCATTCTGATCGCATTTTCCAGGGCCTCGGTGGGTGGTAACCCCATAGCCTCTTCCAAGTGACGCTTGGTCTTCATGATGGACCTGTGCGTGGGGTCGCCTTTCATTTCAAGCGGTAGTAAGGTATACTGTTCATAGATCGCCATGGCTGTTTTCCTGATGCGGGGCCGCATTTCGGTGTACGCCTGTTGTGAGTTATCCTGTCCCGCGTCCTCGATCGCTTCAGCGTGAGTATTGATAGCTGCTGTTACAATACGATCCCAGAAGGTAGGTTCTGCCTCACTTTCCTGGGATGTAGGCTGACTATCTGAGGTCAAGCTCTCCATATCAGTAGATAGACTGTCAGCAATCTTGGATTCGGCATCAGTCGATACACTCTCATCGATCTCTGTATCAGCATCCGATTCAACGGACTCCTCGGCGTCTTCCATCCCATGTATATTTTTCTGGTGTCGCATCATATCGTAATGTCTGGTGAACGTGCGTTCACACTCAGAACAAGTATAAGCCATGTTGACGGTTGAACGTCGACTGTGCGTGTTTTGGGAATACACTCGCTTTCATAGACAGTAACGCCCGCCAACGCCCACTGTTCCGCCTTAACGCCCTATATGTACGCCTTAACGTTCGTCTCAACGCTTTAACACACTTTCTTACCGCTTTAACGTTGTTTAATGATGCGTTCAAACAAATGTTGCTTTTGTGCTATTGCTCTGACATACGCCGCTTTCCAGTTCATGCCCGAGGTTTTCAACATCGACGCTGTTCTTTGGATTTCCATATGGACTGGGTCCTTGTCCAACAATTTCATATGGGTCACGAGGTCGACATACTGCTGGCGTAAAGCCCGTCGTAGTCTGCGTGCCAATCTGTTATGGGCTAAAATTGCGGCTTCTTTCTTCGAATATCCTTTGTGTTGAAACTTGTTTTCTGTGGCCCTCAACGTCTCGCCCATCTCGGCGTCCATACTTTCTTTGAACAAATCCTTCCATAGCCTCGAGTTCACATTATGTTCATTCCCTTGTACGGGTACGGGTTGGGCCTTCACGGTTGGGTGATATTCCGGGACTGATGGTATGAAGCGGACCCGCTGTATGGGGGTGGGTTGCTGCTGCTGCTCTGCCAGGAGTGGACTCGGCGGATGGTGTAGAGGTATATGACGTTGCGGTGATTCCTCGCCGGGCAACAGGTGGGTCGTCAGCCGACGATCTTCGGGGGTATGGGTTTTTAAATCGACGAACAGGTAGCCGTACGGACGACTTGTCGCTCCTTGAAACGCCTGCGTGAAATGATCGATGTTCTGAGGATAAATTCGACTACCAAACACACGGATTTGTGCTCTGTCAATGGGATTGGAGAACAAAAAGTATTGGCAGTTCAAGGCAATATCTCTGGACGCCTTCCCTTGAGGGAAGAGATTCTGGGTCAAATAGATGACGGACAGATTCCGATGATGGGATCCTTTAGTAAACAAGTCGGCGACGTGTGAATTGTCCTTGGCCGCACTCATCAGATCATCTAGCACTACCACGTTGGTCTGCTCGGGGTCAAAGTAATACGGTTCGTTTATGTCGTGGGGAATCCCTGGGACGAAGCTCACATTCTGTAACCTTGTAGTTTCGTAGGCGGGCTGCCATTGGCTATAACACCAAACAACACGTGTCGGAGCTGGGGTTGCCACACCTGCCTCTAAGAACTTCATCACCCAGGACGTCTTTCCACATGCCGTAGGGCCGCTCACCGTCATCGTATAGGGATGCTCTACTGCTCTTGTTGGACCTATAGCGGGACTCGGCTGTGTCTCTTGGTTGTGTTTGCGTTGAATGTGCCTGAGCATACTATCGCGACGAGAGAAGGTTCTCTGACAGAACGTACACGTCCACGACATGTTCATCAGTCGGCCAATACATATGGACTGATGATGGACACATGTTCATTCCTATATTTACAGACTCTACCACCACCACACACACCACCACCAACTCCACCAACACCACCGCCACACACCACCAACACCACCACCAACGCCACCACCGGGCGTTGACGGGCGTCAACGCCCGGTGGTGGTGGTAGCCCCCGTGTGGCAGAGCTCTTGGATCGGAGCTCTCGGAGCTCAAAGCTTGTGGAGCTCAGAGCTCGGAAATGACGTCATCGCAGGCATGCGCGTGTACCTGTGCTGCACCCTGTACCCTATAGCCCGTAGGGAATAGGGTACACCAGGGTGCGGGCGCAGCGTGACACCAGAAAAATATACATGGGATTGAAGACGCCGAGGAATCCGTTGAATCGGATGCTGATACAGAGATCGATGAGAGTGTATCCACTGATACCGAATCCAAGATTGCTGACAGTCTATCTACTGATATGGAGAGCTTGACCTCAGATAGTCAGCCTACATCCCAGGAAAGTGAAGCAGAACCTACCTTCTGGGATCGTATTGTGACAGCAGCTATCAATACTCACGCTGAAGCGATCGAGGACGCGGGACAGGATAACTTACAACAGGCGTACACCGAAATGCGGCCCCGCATCAGAAAACAGCCATGGCGATCTATGAACAGTATACCTTACTACCGCTTGAAATGAAAGGTGACCCCACGCACAGGTCCATCATGAAGACCAAGCGTCACTTGGAAGAGGATATGGGGTTACCACCCACCGAGGCCCTGGAAAATGCGATTAGAATGCGCAAACAACTGTTTCAGGATATGCTGCCCGACGAATATCCAGGCCTGACCGACGACGATTAGAACAAACGGATGAGAGCGAACAGGGTCGAAGATGGGACTTTCTAAAGGAAATGTTATGTGGGTATGTTATGATAGAGGGGAAAATAAACTATATGAAAAAAACTTGCTGTTGTTGTTGTTCTCTCATCCTTGTTGTTGTTGTTCTCTCATCTGTCTATATCATGGCGTCAAGGCGTTATGCTAGGGCGTTAAGGCGGACGTTGACGGGCGTCACTGTATTTCCAATGAATTAGTGACAATTCCATGAAAATCAGAGCTTTTGGGCTAATTCACCAGGGCGTTGAAGCGTTGAGCTGGGCGTTGGCGGGCGTTGCTCACAATTCCCTGTTTGCGCATGCGCAGAATGTAGACAACGGCCGAGACACTAGTCCAGGCGGATGCCCCCTCACATAGGCTTCACATTGATACCTCATACGGCTCCATCAGCCCATTAGGGGCTCCCCTAGATCCTAAAACGTTCATTCCAATGCACTTTTTCCACAATTCCCTGTCTGCGCATGCGCAGAATGTTGAACACGGACGACACACTAGTCCAGGAAGATGCCCCCCTCACATAGGCTTCACATTGATACCTCACTCGACTCCATAGGACCATTAATGGCCCACCCAGACCCCAAAACATCTATTTCAATACCCTTTGTCCACTGCGCATGCGCAGAATGACGATATTCCTACCCCACACCCACCCAGTCAGATGCTCCTTCACGAATGCTTCACATTGATACCTCACACGACTCCATAGGACCAATAGTGACCCACCTCGACATCAAAACGTCTATTTCCATACACTTCGTCTACTGCGCATGCGCAGAATGACGTCAGTTCCACGTTACACCAATCCCGTCGGATGCCCCCTCACATAGGCTTCACATTGATACCTCATACGACTCCATAGGACCACTACTGGCCCATCCAGACCCCAAAACGTCTATTTCCATACCCTTTTCCCACAATTCCCTGTTTGCGCATGCGCAGAATGTTGACAACGGCCGAGATACTAGTCCAGGCGGATGCCCTCTCACATAGGCTTCACATTGATACCTCATATGACCCAATTGGACCATTAGGGACTCCCCTAGACCCCAAAACGTCTATTTCCATACCCTTTGTCCACCGCGCATGCGCAGAATGACGATATTTCAACCCCACACCCTGCCCATCAGATGCCCCTTCACGAATGCTTCACTTTGATACCTGATACGACCCAATCGGACCATGCAGCGTATTTGAATTCTGGGGACTACTTTTTCTCCGCGGAAGCTTTTTTCCGCGACCGCATCAACGCCAGACATGATCGCATCACCGCGGAGGAATACAAGGTCAAAGGTCATGTGACCAGAAGTGCCGGAACTATAGCGGCCTTGGCGGCCTCAGAGGTGAAAGGCCGTGCATGGCCGCTCCCTATACTATAACATGGAAACAGCGCCCCCTGTCGGATGCAAGAGTTACCTCCCCCGGAAAAAGGTGACCTTTTTTAGTTGCTCTCTACTACTGGTCTCATATTCACATTCAGCAAGTTTTGGGGAACATTTTGGTATATAATATTGGCCGCCAACTGTATTGCCCATTTAGTAATCAGATCACTTGTGATTCTATGAAAAAAGGTAGTTGAAAATATGTCACCCCCTTATAAAAATAAATGACAGATGGAGATCATAATACAATTTACCCCACTTGTATCCCACGAAGCAATGTACGCTCACGACGAATGGCAATCCCGGAAGAGTGCATCCCAGCATGTCGGGAATTGACTAAACGAAATGTCAGCTTCGTCAGTCGACTGTTTCAATCGGCTCCGAAGGCCACACTGAAAGTTCGTCGGGACTGTGCTTAAGGCCAAGGGGGATGTGAGAGATTTTGACATTTTTTTGTCAGGTTGAAATTTTGGAAAAGGCACTAAACTATCAAGGGTGCATTATTTCATGTCAGAAAGATAGGAAACACAATTAAACACAAGAAAATATGACTATTTCTTTGAACTAATTCGAAAAAATGACTTTGTGGAACAAAATTGATCAAAAATGTAGTGGATTTTTTTAAGTAAAATTTGAAAATTGCAGGAATGTGGTGACTGTTTAACTCACGAATAAAGTTGAATCATCTCTTCGTTGAGGTCAAACAAGAATGACCTACTTGAAGTTGTTGGAAAATAGAATGCTACACGTGGTCAAGCAAACTGAATTGTTCGGAAAAATGGCGATTCACTTTTCTTCCTGCTCAGGTGGACTTTTCCCGGCTTCGATGCATTAACCCTTCGCAAAAAAACTGAACACCTGTCAATCAAAGTCATCTGAATGGGACAGTCATTCAATCTGTTGTTGTTGTTTCGTGTTGTTGTTGTTGGCATGTTGTGCAGAGGGTTAATGACATTCAGCTACGCTCTGTTTATGTTTGTTTTAAACTTATTTATTGTACCATAAATGTACACGGGATCGGGGTGAAGTTCTAGGCAACTTATTCACCCCTCTCCCTACACATGAATATAAATACATAAGTTTGAATAATTCTTAAATAATGCAAATGCAAAAAAGTTATATATACATAATATAAGAAAATATTAATGTTACATCAATCTTTTAAGGAGATAACATGTGGTGTATCGTGCACAGCTATAAGCAGCTTTATATATATATATATATATATAGATAGATATGGAATATATGTCGCGCTATGTGTGGAAGCTATGCTGATCAATACTGCAGCGCAATGAGGAGACATGTTAGGTCGCTTTTGGTGGTTAGTTGAATCTTTTGCTATCTTTGATAAATTTTTGTACTTTTATGAATATGTCAATATTTGTCTTACACGGAAATGTTTTGTTACCCCAAAGTAGATCCTCAAGACAATAATTTGTGGGTAATCTGTAAGTCAATTCATCCCTTATATTATCATATAGAGGACAAAATAGGAAGAAATGTTCGGCATCATCTCGTGGTTCCCCACAACTACATCTCGCTGTATTGGATAAATTCCTAGTAACCAGGTCCGCATTTAATTGGCTACATTTGTGCCTTAGTTGTGTGTGGGTGATATTTAGTTTTCTTGGGCCTAATAGAAAAAATTAAGGAATGGAAGTGTTGTCAGTTATTGAATGCTGGAAAGAGTTCAGTGAAGGTTTGTTTCTTTTGTCAGTACTAAGATTGTTCCATTCAGAAATGGCGGATGGGATAAATGATTTTCTATAAATGTTTAGTCGCGCTCTAGGTGCTGTATAGTCGAAGTTGTTTCTTAGGTTGTACGGATTGGTCTGCCAGACGAGAGGTGTAGTTAGATTATTTATATAGTCTGGGCTATCTCCGTAATGTATTTTGTACATTAATTTTAGTTTGGCAATTTTCCGTCTGGTCGTCAAGGTTTCCCATCCAGTTTCGAGTAAGAGAGACTCTCTGGAGGCGACTAGGCCGGGAGACCGGTAACGATTCTTGCAGCAGCAAATTGGAGTTTTTCAAGTTTATCGGCCTCATCTTGTGTGCAGCCATCCCATACTACCGAACCTGTTTATGCTCACCCATTCTCATCGACAAACACTTTCAGAGCATGCGATCGGAATGCATAACCATTCAGATGGGAGTGCTACTCACCGAAATTTACTATACTACCATCTATGTTGTCTATATTTGATGTAATTAGACGAATGATCTGTTCTTCATCAGTTTCACCAAAATATCAAATCTCGCGCGATTTCTCGAGAAGCAGGCGACAGAATATTAGACTAAGGCGGCTCGAAAAGTAGATCTCCAGAGAGGTTGTCAGAAATTATTTTCTACAATGAAACTTTCGAAATAAATATGATGGATGCTAAATATCACCATATTTCACTCAAGTATGGTGCTTCTTTCATGTTTATACATGTTATTGACGATATTTTCGACATGCCTATTTAGGCGTATGTATGGTTGGCCATCCCTGCCAGAATTCGTCATTTAGAGGCTGCCTCTAAATAATATATACCATGGTATAAAATGCCAAGCCTGCCATAATTCGTATTTAGAGGCTGCCTCTAATTATTTTGTACCATGGTATAAAATGCCGAGCCTGCCATAATTCCTATTTAGAGGATGCCTCTAAATCGCCAAGCCTGCCACAATTCGTATTTAGAGGCTGCCTGTAAATAATATATACCATGGTATAAAATGCCGAGCCTGCCATAATTCGTATTTAGAGGCTGCCTCTAATTATTTTGTACCATGGTATAAAATCGCCAAGCCTGCCATAATTCCCATTTAGAGGATGCCTCTAATTCATTTTAGCCGTAAGTCATAAACAACTCGATGTCATATCAAGAATATTAAATTTGACCAATGAGTAAACTTGTAACAAGCGTAGAGATATGGCACCAAATTTGTGAAAGCGCATATCATTGGTGGAAGTAATAAGAAGGCGAAAATTTACGACTTACGGCTAAAATGAATTAGAGGCATCCTCTAAATAGGAATTATGGCAGGCTTGGCGATTTTATACCATGGTACAAAATAATTAGAGGCAGCCTCTAAATACGTATTGTGGCAGGCTTGGCGATTTAGAGGCATCCTCTAAATAGGAATTATGGCAGGCTCGGCATTTTATACCATGGTACAAAATAATTAGAGGCAGCCTCTAAATACGAATTATGGCAGGCTTGGCATTTTATACCATGGTATATATTATTTAGAGGCAGCCTCTAAATGACGAATTCTGGCAGGGATGGCCAACCATACGTATGAATATTATTGAGATGTCATGGGTCACCTTGTTTGGAAATGAAGCATGGTCGAACACATTCCGAACTGTGTGCAATGAAAGCGCTGAATTCGATCTCTATGTCAACAGGTGAGCTGAAAAGTACGTATCTTACTGTGTATTTGTGGAAAATTTGAATTTGATATCTGCTACAGTTTATTTTCTATTGAATTATCTTTATTTCGTTGTGACGTCGGAGGCAAAATGGCGAGATTTCAGCGGTCATTTGTGATGACATGCAGAGTCGAAAATGTATGTACGGCCACGTGCTTCAGGCGAAATGCGATAATTTTACTCGTAGGACCTCCAAACTTAGTTGAGTCATTTTATTTATCGTTTTCCTGGCCTGTTATAGTATTTATTTTCTGAAAGTCGCTTCACGAATTTCTTTGTCATTTCATTACATTTTTGTTTCACAAAGGTTTTGAATTTTTTTTCAAAAAAAAACAAAAATACATTTTTTGTCATTTCATGTCTCATGATATCATTGTGTCGTAAAATAATATTAAAATAGTACATTCTGTTAAAATAAACTGCTGTCTCAAATCCGTCCACCCTTACAACTGATGGCCGGTGGGGATCATAATAATGCAATCCAATTACCCTGCCACCAGATCATGTCAGACGAGATCAATTTAATTGACAACGCGAGATCTCGGACTGGCACAGAAAAAAGAAATTCTGTGTTCCAAAAATTGGTGCGTCGGGTTACACGAAGGTCTTCATGCCTTGAGACAGCAACTGTGCGTTAATGTCGTGTTACAATATAGCGATATTAGATTGCAAAATAATTGATTCGCAATTAATCACGTGATAGAAAGAGGGATAACACGTCAACATGGTACTCTACCATCTCCCTCGTATAACACGACATCAATTTAATTGCCAACGCGCGAGGTCCCTGGACTGGCACAGCCAGAAGAGCAAACATTAATTGTTGGACTTCAAGCGTTGTGGTACATGTACGGTGCGTTGACAATTAAATTATTGTCGTGTTGCATAAGCGATGCTAGATTTCAGGATAATTGATAACCTGACTAGACTGTTAAGACAGTGTCAGCGTGCTGTTCCAGCTGTCTCCCCTCACGCGATTGGTCACTAGGCCGGCACCATTTTAATTAGGATGAGCATTCTTATTGGATCACTATTTTTAGGAGCCATCCCAATCTTCATACACAATCTTCATACACAACCATGACATAGCCTGGCCTCGTTTTCGATCTCAAAATCTGCTGTCCAACTGGGAAATGTTGTTGTTGTTGCATCATCCAGTACAATAAGCTATAACCTGTCATGAAAATGAATGGATGCACAAATCATCACATGATTGAAAGAGGGATAAACCTCATTAGCGGTTAGGTCTATTATCCAATACATGTACAATGTACTTCTCGTTGGAAGGCTAAAAGCTGATTCATGGTCGCGTATGGAAAGCAGTCTCACTTGCTTTATCATGAGTTTGTTTTCATTCACGCCCGTAAGTCAACAAGTCCTGTTACTGAACTTCAGTGTAACTCACAAACTGATTTTTTTTATTCCTTGATACCATCCAATCGTTCAATCGCTGTGGAAATTAGATCGACCTTCCTGAATATGGATTATCAGACGAGACTCCCAACGTTCTCCATTACAACGCATGGTACATTTAGATTTCCACCTTGACTGTAACAGCCTAACTGACATCTGCTGTAGATCTATAACCTGAACGTGTGAGGTGAAATAATAAGACGCGGAAATGCGGCAACGATTTGGTGTAAGACTCACGAAATATGAGTGACAAAGGATCTACTTTAAGTATTTCAAATCAAACTGACATATCTGACATGACGAAATATGAGTGACAAAAGATCTAATTTAAGTATTTCAAATCAAACTGACATAACTGACATGACCAAAAATTTAAATACTGAATCTTATTTTGTGTATCAAAGGTGGATTACTCAATATGGCTTATCTGTCTCGAAGCAAATATCTGATACAGCTAGAAAATGACATTCTATCTAACTAAGCGGAACAACTCTATGTGGCGTGTCCCTCGTAGAGCAAAACAGGAGAGAGGGACCAAACTGACCTATCCGCCATATCCAAAAATTCAAAGAGGGAAATTCGGAGGGAGAACAAACTGGCGTATCTGAAATCACTAAATATTCAAAAGTGAATCTCGGGAAATATATTTTGCCAAGGGGAAATACTCAATTTGCCATGTTCGTATTAAAGCAAAATGAGAGAGGAAATAAACATGAAAAATAGGAAACTGGCGTATCCGATTTGCGCTAGGAAGACATTCCATCTAGAGGAGAGGGAACTCGATGTGGCGTACCATTCGCAGAGTAAAATAGGAGAAAGATGAAACTGGCTTATCTGACATCCAAATATTCAAAAGAGAGATAATGAAAGGGAAATCAAACTGGTGTATCTTAAAGGACTAAAATTCAAGACTGAATTGGGGAATGATATTCTGTCTTCCCAAGGAGGATTACTCAATTTGGCTTGTCCTCCAAACAAAAGGGCAGAGAAATACCACACTGACATATCTGACATGGCTAGAAATGACATTTCATTTACATGTAACTACACGGGAAACCTCGTTGTTCTCTTATCCTTTGCAGGGTAAAATATTAGAGAAAGATCAAACTGACCTATCAGACCTATCCAAATATTCAAAAGAGGGAAATCAGATAGGAGTATCGGATTCGACTAAAACTTAAAGAGAAAAAACTGGAAATGCCTCTTCCATAATCCCTAGCATGAAGGAATGGCCGGCTTCACATGGGAGAGGATATGGGATCACCACCCACACAGGCTCTGAAAATTCGATCAAAATAGGAATAGAGCTGTTCCAGGAAGCGACCTCAGTCAGCCAGTGACATCTTCTGTTAGACCTAGGACATACTACTGATGTTACTCACGAAATTAGGCTAACCGACGACACCCTGTTCAGGGAAACACACCACAGGGGTCCACCATCAGCTTTATTTGATGAGATAAGAGAACACTTAAAGGAGATGCTGCCTTGTGGTGCGATAAGGGAGTCCAGTAGTCCCTATTCCTCTGAAGTTGTCCTAGTACGCAAGCGCGACAAAAGCTTAAGGTTCTGTGTTGATTACCGCAGGATCAACTCCATGACCATACGCGACTCTCACGCATTATCCCGCATAGATGAAACTTTAGATTGTTTAGCAGGGTCCGTCTGGTTTACTAAGCTGGACCTCCGTTCGAATTATTGGCTGGACCTCGTTCTCCTAAGTGGAGATGGGAGGGCTGTCACCAGGAATCATTCGAGAAGGTACTCGAAGCGGTGAAAACACCACCAATCTTAGCATACGCTGATTATCGTGTCCCATTTACCTTACATGTAGACGCTAGCGAGAACGCTTTAGGTGCCGTCCGGCATCAAACACAGAACGGGGTGGAACGTGTTATCGCGTACGGGAATAGAGGTCTGAAAAAGGCCGAGCGAAATTATCCAGCGCTCAAACGAGAATTTCTCGCACTTAAGTGGGCGGTTTGTGACAAGTTTAACGATTATCTTTATGGTAATCGTTTCACGGTAAAAACTGATAACAATCCGCTCACCTATGTCCTGTCCACGGCCAAACTAGATGCCACCGGTCACCGCTGGTTAGCGGAGTTGTCTACATACGACTTCAATGTTATGTACAAATCCGGATAGACGCATTGCGACACGGACGCGTTGTCTCTTCACCCAACATTTTCGTCGACCGAAACACGCGATCTTGATGTTGTGAAGGCGATCTGCGTGTGCCGGGTTGTTGAAGTGATGCCGTTGGTGGAATGATTGGGATTCCAAGATGAAACATTCCCTGTAAGTATATCAGACTGTATCTCGGATACTCAATTTTGTTTGCCTTTAATGTCGGATTCAGTTAAATGAATAAAATTCCAACTCGCCGATAAAGCTATTGCTATGAGTGATACATTTTCAAGAACAGGGCCGTAAGCCAACACGTGACTTGTCGCATAAAAGTTTAGAGGTATGCCAAATCCTTAGACATTCGAAAAACTGAACTTGAAAAATGGTGTACAGTTTCGCGAGTCGCAAATAAGCCGATGAAAAACTAGTGCCGTTAGTTTTACCAACAGAGTTTCGTGATTTTGTTTTACAGTGTCTCCACAACGATGTTGGTCAGGGTATGAGGATATCGCAAGAACTTTGGACCTCGTGCGATCTAGGTTCTATTGACCAGGTCTTCCCGAAGATGTGACGCGGAAAGTGAGATTTTGTGAGCGGTGCATCCATAGGAAAACATCAACGGCAAACAAAACTGCGTATTTGGTGAGTATACAGACCTCCAAGCCAATGGAGCTGATCTGTATAGACTATATATCTCTAGAAGCTGGATATTCGAGTATATTGGTTATCACGTACCATTTCACTAGGTACGCGCAAGCAGTTCCCACGCGGAACCAAACTGCTCATACGACGGCCAAGGCCTCATTTGATAACTACTTCTTCCATAATCCAAAGACCTATTTCATATTCCATATAACAGTATTAGCACCAAATTCAAAAAGACAATCATAGTATACATAAACATAGGCTAGTTTTCTGCAAGAGAGAAGTGGTGAATCATTGGAATGGTTAAATCAGCAAGATACCGTACATATTATCTTCCATGTAAATTGTCCATCAAATGGCAACTGAGATATGGTCCGGACAAGCGTACATTGATATGGAAAATTGAGGCGCATAACTCCGGGGGAATTATTCCGGGGGAACAAGCATGACAGTGAACACCTACATAATATTAGCATTTTCTTAGAAAGTTTCTAACTTCCTAAGCGATTAGTAAGAGAGATACAGCCCGGACAATACTGTAATATAGCATAAATTGTTATGATGCTGTAATTTAACCCTGCTGCAATTTGTCTCAATTGTAGGTCATTTTGTTATATTGTTTGGATAAAGTACTCTGTGATCTGTGGCAGTCGTATTTGTAAACAAGTTCATCCGTTGTAGGAAGGCCAGTGACATCATTCTTCACTTGCTGTTTATTCTATTCTTGGTATGGAACTCCGGAGAAGTTTCTTGTAAGTGCTAGTGTGATCAGGCAAGCTCTGGTATGTTCCAGGTAGTTGTTTATTTTCCATCTATGACATCATTTTCCTAAAAGTTTCTCAGGGGGTATATATATATGGAATGTTGGCACACAGGAGATAGAACTTCCGTCTTTGATCTGACTGCTATGACTAGTATGTTTTCCATCCGATGAATTGAACTGTATAAACAAGAGACATTCTGTTACATTGATAGATATTGTCTTATAGCCATCTCATGAGCGCGATCGTGAAACTGGTGAAGGAACTTTTGAACTGTCAAAAAGTGTTTTATCGCAAAAGCGTTTGTTTGGATTTTCTGGTTATTGGAGCAAGTGCTGGTTAAAGTCCAATGTTGGAGACAGTGTAATTTCACTGTGGAGTCGTCGTTGTTGGGTGATCCTCATTGTGCTGTTCCTTTGTTCGAGAAATTGGACTTCAGTCGTCGCTGCATGGAGTAGGACTGCTTTGTGGTGTGTAAAACGTGAGAATCTGACAAGGAGTGGGCAACAGGACGGGACACAGGATAAAGGATCTGGGAATATTTGTACAACAATGCTAGGAAGTAAGCAGACTGAAATGGACACTAATGAACTGTGTATGAATATTTAGGATCATTTAATCTGCATGTCACACTCTCTTACGTAATTGTAATAAACCTAAAGAATGTGTGATGGTTATCCGAGAATAACTCCTTCGGGTGTGACGGCAGTGAACATGATTTTCATTTGAAAGTGAAACGGCTGAAAATGATGTACTGTAAAAATGCTGAAGTTTCATATCATGCGAAATGGTCATGGTCCAAACTGCTTTTATTCAAGTTTGAAAACGGTCGGATGTGCTCTTCGACAATTTAGAGACATTTTCTGGAGGGATTTTCCTTTATATATAAAATAGGACACCTCAAACCAAAACAATTTGTGTGTATTTATTATCAAAAAGCTTAGTGTTCGGTTGAACTATCATTCTGCTTTGAGGTGTCGGATTTCATCAAAATTGAAATTTGTGCAAATGCTCCGCGTGTATTCTGTGACGTTATTTGGGCAAATACAAAAATAGGTTAAGGCAGACTTCGCCGTGGCCCAGTCGTTAGGCTCCTCGCTTTCGAAAACCGTGCGGCGTCCAGTTTGTTGAGCTATGAGTTCGAGCCACATTTGTAATTAAAACTTTTATCTTCTTATTTTTTGTATTGATTTGCCTAATATATCAGATTTGGATTTATTCATGTCACATGAAACAATCTCCAGTGATATTCAGTTAATAAAATATAGATATCAATAATGTGTATACTCATTACTGCCTTTTCTGCTACAACTTTTGATTATAATTCTCAAGGAAAGCGGGAGTGTTGTCACAAGAATACGCGTTCAGGCCAGACCAGAAAAATATCTGGTTCACAGTTAGGCCTACAGTGGGTAAACGAAGGAGTGAATTTTAGGTCATCGATGAGGGAGTATTATGCCCTTGGTAGGCTTTCTTAGGAGAATGTGGCTTTCAGACAGAATCTCCTGCGTTCCTGGACAACGCTTCCAAACAGTTCCAAACAGAGGAAGCAAATGCAGCCAGGTTGGTCACTACAATCTGATCGTTCATACTCCATGTAAGAATCACGAGACAACTCATACAAAAGCCAAGTCTGGGAACAACACTATGTCTAGACTAGAGCCTTTTCAGCTGCACAAAGACGATAGCTTCCTACGTGAATTATCTACTAATCAGATGGCGGTCGAGGGCGCCAATGAACGAGTGAAAATATGAGATCTGCGCTGTCAGTACCAGTAGATGTATTGATGTGTTCTCGGTCTCTTGTTTTGATATCTACTGTCAATCTTAGCAGCCAGGCGTGTATAGGATACTCAGGGACAGGTATTCTACGTCAACATCGATTTGCTACATTGCAATTACGTATCTCCTTTAGAGAAGTTACTGTAACGAATATAGGTATCCCCTAAACGTTAAATCGGGGGGGGATTTGGCTTAATGTCACACTCAAGTTTGTTTCACTCATATGGTGACAGTCAGTTGGAGGATGGTGGAGGAAGCCGGAGTACCCGGAGAGAACCACCGCCCTTCGGCAAGTAACTAACAAACTTTCACACATGGACCAGCTGGGCTCGAACCCGTGCCGGTTCAGCAGTGTGAGGCTAGCGGTCACCAGCGAAGCGCCTTAGACCACTCGGCCACCGAGGGCCCGCGTTAAATCAGGACTAAACACAAGCCCGAACCGTAGCGCAAGTCTGGAGCGAAGAGTGCACGCCAACCCGGAAATGTGACGAACATCGGGGTCTACATGATGCCACAACGCTCAGCATAAATACGGGTATACGACGTATGCATGGCTCACCGTCCAGTATTTATATCCATCCTGGTCTGTGATATCAACGGAGAATGCTATCTAATGTTCCCGTTAACAAGGAAACTGTGCAAACATTATACGGCGATATAATCAGCGGTAACGAAAGTGAAACTAGAAGTCGGAAATTCACCCCAAAGTCTGCTTGGTTATAACGGTTGGAGTTATCGTTCCTAAACTGTACAATGGTGAGAGTTGTCTTTGACTGGATAGTGCAGATGGCGCTGCGGGAAAGTGTGAGATTTCATACGGGCAACTAGACGTTACATGTACGTGGCCTGATGTGTATAAAAGACGGAGATCAGGCATGGAAATCACTTTTGATCTGAACTGCAACCAGGTAACTATACTCTTATATTGGGCTGAACAGTGTATTGCATGCACAGACGTGTAATCGGTGGACGATGCCTGTACGAAGAAGAGGGAACATGTAGTATTAGTGAAGGGTATTGAGCAGCAGTGTTGTCGGCGAATGCTGGGCTGCGTTCGGGCGACTGGTAATATTCTAGGGGTTATGGAATTGAGCTGCTGTTACATGGGAGCACTATACCGCACTGGCGATACCTAGGATCCAACTGTACCTACCTGATTGAAGCTCGAAGAAAGAAGTCACTCTCACAAGCCAGCTTATGTGTTGGAGACCCTGAAGTGTTCATGGCGGAGAGGCATAGCGCTGTCTGAGAGCGTTCTCGCCGTAAAACGGGTGACAGAAAACTGGTACCAGCCTGTGAGGGGAAGCAGGGCGATTTGATGTGATCCGAGACGTTGAAGAAAGTCTATCGAAAGAAGTCTGTTTTATCGGTCGTCGTGAGTACCTCAGTCTGGGCCGTTTACGGTGCCTATGAGCGCGCCACCGAAGCAGCATCTCAAAACTGTTACAGATAGATTCGCTGCCGGAGACGTAATATTAGACCACATCATCTAGCCGGATACATCCTGAGGAGAGGATCCTCGCAAGCCAGACTACGCCTGGATAGAAGTCAGTCGAGTTCACGATTATTAGACGAACCTTGTGTGAGATAATAATCACACGGAAGAGGTGGCATCGCCGATGCGTACAAACCAGGTGAAGACAGACGTATCCACGGTGGGAAGACGAACCTACATGTTGAGGGGATCTCTTACAAGAAGAAGCAGAAGTATCCACGGTGAGAAGACGAACCTACCTGTAGAGGGGTGAGTGAGTGAGTGAGTGAGTAGGATTTAACGTCGTTTTCAACATTTTTTCAGTCATATCACGACGGCGCCTACATGTGCCAGAACACGAGAGTGTCCACAGTTCCTATTATCCTGGACACTGATCAGCCCAGCCAGTACAGCACCCGGTCACCCATCCAAGTATTGACCGAGCTCAACGCTGCTTAACTTCGGTGATCTAACGAGAAGCGGTGTGCCCAACGTGATGCGCCGTACCTACCTATGGAGGGGATCTCTTACAAGGAGAAGCAGACGTGCCACGATGGGAAGATGAAGCGACCTAGAGAAGGGAATACGTACCAACCAGGTGAAGATACACGTATCCACGGTGGGAAGACGAAGCAATCTCTGGGACCATACGTACCTGTAAGGGAAAGACGATCATATCCACGGTGGGAAGCCACGACGCTTTCTGGGGATGAGCTACCTACCTTAGAGGGAAGAGAGCGGCTATATCCTAGCATCGCTCCAACAGCCGGGAGAAGGGAGGACGTCGAGCCGCTATCCTTAGCCTCGCTCCAACGACATTCCATAGCAGGCGAGGGGCCAGCAGCCAGGCCGCCCCTACGATTACCTACCGTGTGGAAAGGGCCAGCAGCCAGGCCGCCCTTTACACGGCACTTTATATTATCGCTGTACATATTTACATCTTTGAACCGCGATCATGCTATTTTGTATGATTTCATTTATTCGCACATTATGGAACTGAAAGAGGAATGAGAATTATTGTAAGTTACATCAATTGAGGAATAACTAATCGTTATTATTATATGAAAATGTGTAGGGGAGGGGGAAATGACCGAAACGAATAATTCTGTATGATTGGCCTACAAAACTGTCGAGGAAACCTGTTTATTCAAAAATAGAACGTACGGTACCAGAATAGCAAGAAGTCGACTGTCAATTTTACATCATAAAAGACAGTTGTCCCGGTCACAGCAATAGATATACACACCCGGGTGTCCGTGTGAGTTATTCTCGGGTACCATCACACATCCTTTTGTTACATGTTTGTCACGTGGAGAGGTCAAGGGGGCGCCACCAGCTCAAGAGGCCAAAAGCTACCTCCAACACAGGAGAGTTCCAATTGTTGCAGGGAATGTATTCATCCGCAGTGATGCGGTCTGGCGGTGATGCGGTCGCGGGAAAAAGCTTCCGCGGAGAAAAAGTAGTCCCCAGACTTCAAATACGCTGCATGGTCCGATTGGGTCGAGTGAGGGGTATCAAAGTGAAGCATTCGTGAAGGGGCATCCAGTCATGGGTGGGTGTATGTAAAATTAGGATTTTTTCCCGAAACTATAAAAAGCCGAACACGGACTTTACCCCTAAAATAGGGGAAAACACCCATCAACCCTAGCCAAAAGGGCTAATATCGGTCCCCGGGCTTATTGGGACCTGCCTATCAAGTCAATGGGGTGGGTGCATGTAAAATTAGGATTTTCCCCCGAAAATATAAAAAGACGAACACGGACTTTACCCCTAAAATGGGGGAAAACCCCTATCAACCCTAGCCAAAAGGGCTAATATCGGTCCCCGGGCTTATCGGGGCCTGTCTATCAAGTCAATGGGGTGGGTGCATGTAAAATTAGGATGTTTTCCCGAAACTATAAAAAGCGGAACACGGACTTTACCCCTAAAATAGGGGAAAACACCTATCAACTCTAGCCAAAAGGGCTAATATCGGTCCCCGGGCTTATCGGGGGGCCTGCCTATCAAGTCAATGGGGTGGGTGCATGTAAAATTAGGATTTTTTTCCCGAAACTATAAAAAGCGGAATACGGACTTTACCCCTAAAATAAGGGAAAACACCTATCAACCCTAGCCAAAAGGGCTAATATCGGTCCCCGGGCTTATCGGGGCCTGCCTATCAAGTCAATGGGGTGGGTGCGTGTAAAATTAGGATTTTTCCCCGAAAATATAAAAAGCGGAACACGGACTTTACCCCTAAAATAGGGGAAAACTCCTATCAACTCTAGCCAAAAGGGCTAATATCGGTCCCCGGGCTTATCGGGGCCTGCCTATCAAGTCAATGGGGTGGGTGCATGTAAAATTAGGATTTTTTTCCGAAAATATAAAAAGCGGAACACGGATTTTACCCCTAAAATAGGGGAAAACTCCTATCAACTCTAGCCAAAAGGGCTAATATCGGTCCCCGGGCTTATCGGGCCTGCCTATCAAGTCAATGGGGTGGGTGCATGTGTACCAGGGGATTCCAGCTTATAATAGGGGAAAACCCATATCAACCCCAGCCAAAAGGGTTAATACTGTCCCCGGTTTATCGGGCCCCTGCCTCCATCGTCAATGGGGTGGGTGCATGTAAAATTAGGATTTTTCCCGAAACACTTTTCCCCTAAAAAAGCGGAACACGGACTTTACCCTATCAACCCTAGCCAAAAGGGCTAATATCGGTCCCGGGCTTATCGGGGCCTGCCTATCAAGTCAATGGGGTGGGTGCATGTAAAATTAGGATTTTTTCCCGAAACTATAAAAAGCGGAACACGGACTTTACCCCTACAATAGGGGTCTGTATTATACAATATAAGGGAAAATGCCTGTATGGGATATGGGGATGGTCAATTGTTTTCGTGGGCTTTACTATGGCTTGTGGGGTCTCGTTTTTCTCGTTTCGCCAAGAAAATGACAATGGGAAGGGTCCCGGAGCGAATCGGTGAAATTTTTGGGAAAAGTCACCGAGGTCTGTATATAGGCTATACTGGCTATATGGGGGGGGGGTGGTCAGTCTTTTTGTGGGTGTTACTATGGCTTGTGGGGTCTCGTTTTTCTCGTCTCACCAAGAAAAACACGATGGGAGGGGTCCCGGAGCGAATCGGTGAAATTTTTGGAAAAGTACCGGGTAGGGCTGTATATAGGCCTATAGGCTGGCTATACGGGGGTATAGGTTCAACCTGGGAAATTCACACACGTTCATTGTGATATGGGTTGTTTGGTTTTGTTTTTCTCGTCTCGACATTTAGAACATGATGGGAGGAGTTCCGGAACGAAACGGTGAAATTTTTAGAAAAGTACCATATAGCCCATAGGCTGGCTATATGGGGGATAGGTCCAACCTGGGAAATTCACACACGTTCATTGTGATATGGGTTGTTTGGTCTTGTTTTTCTCGTCTCGTCATTTAGAACATGATGGGAGGGGTCCCAGAGCGAAACGGTGAATTTTTTGGAAAAAGTTCACCGAGGTCTGGGTAGGCCCATAGGCCTATACTGCATGGCTATGGGGGTATAGGCCCATACGGGGTGGACGTTTTGGGGTCTAGGTGCGCCCCTAATGATCCTATGATGTCGTATGAGGTCTTATTTTGAAGCTCTCGTGGAGGAGCATGCGACTGGACTAATGGTTCGTCCGTTTTCAATAGTCTGCGCATGCGCAGTCTGGCCGTAGTATAGAAAGCAGGCATGTTGGGGGGTATGTGGGTGTGTGTTTAGGGTAGAGATGGACCGCTATGGATCCGAATGGGTCGTGGAAGGTGTCAAAGTGAAGCTTGTGTGGGTTAGAGTCAGAATGGCGTGTTTTTAAGTGCAAGTCGCTTCAATCTGCGCATGCGCAGTTGGTTGTAGTAAGTAAAGTGACCATTTTGGGGCAGTACAGGAAGGTATTTGGGGTCGAGATGGACCATCCTTGGTCCGAATGCGTCCTGGGAGGTGTCAAGTTGTAGCTCTCGGGGTGTAGACCCCGATTTGAGGGATGTTGGTGACGTCATCACTACGAGTAGTGAACATTTTGGGGCAGGGAAGGAAGGTATTTGGGGTCGAGATGGACCATCCTTGGTCCGAATGCGTCCTGGGAGGTGTCATGTTGTAGCTCTCGGTGTGTACAGCCCCATTTGAGGGATGTTCCCGTTATCTGTGACGTCATCGGTGACGTCATCAGTACGAGTAGTAGCGAAAGTGGGCATTTTAGGAAAGTGCAGGAAGGTATTTGGTGTAGAGATGGACCCTCATTGGTCCGAATGTGTCGTGTGGGGTGTCATTTTGTAGCTCTCGGGGTGTAGACCCCGATTTGGGGAATGTTCACAGCATCTTTGACGTCATCGGTGACGTCATCAGTACGAGTAGTAGCGAAAGTGGGAATTTTGGGGCAGTGAAGGAAGGTATTTGGTGCAGAAATGGACCATCCTTGGTCCGAATGCGTCCTGTGGGGTGTCATCTTGTAGCCTTCGGGGTGGAAACCACGATTTTAAGGATTGTCCACAGCATCTGTGACGTCATTGGTGACGTCATCAGTACGAGTAGTAGCGAAAGTGGGCATTTTGGGGCAGTGAAGGAGGGTATTTGGTGTAGAGATGGACCATCCATATCTGTCATGCGTATTATACAGTATCTGTCCTGTATTATACCAATCTGTGCTGTATTATACTATATCTGTCCTGTATTGTACCATACATGTCCTGTAATATACCAAATCTGTGCTGTATTATACAATATTTGCCCTCTATTATACCATATCTGTGCTGTACATATCTGTCCTGAATTACACCATATCTGTGCTGTATTATGCAATATCTGTGCTGTATTATGCAATATCTGTCCCGTGTTATACAATATCTGTCTTGTATTATAGCAAATATGTCCTGTATTGTACGATATTTGTCCTGTATTATACAATATATGTTCTGTATTATACCAAATCTGTGCTGTATTATACAGTATCTGTCCTGTATTATACCAAATCTGTGCTGTATTATACCATATATTTCCTGTATTGTACCATATATGTCCTGTATTATACATTATATGTTCTGTATTATACAATCGGATAGCGGTTGTCGTGAATAACAACAAGTTCAGCAATGTTTATATAGTTCATTATCCCCAATGTTACATCATACCCAGGCTGGGGGAGCCGCCCTGGGTATGTTTAGTATGTTCACAGCAAAACAAATTGAAATATCAAACAACATGTTTTATTATTTAACGCACCGTCACATTAGGTACAAGTGTTTACTGAGCTCAAGTCAACGATCAGCATGTAGACATAGAGAGTATGTGCGGCATGTTATGGTATTCATCAGTGCACGGGTGACGCATTCAACCGATGGCGGTGGTCGGTCAGCTTGGTAAGGAAAAACGTGACATTGGTTACCCTCTCTACCACCCATTGTGTGTTGGGGCGTTGACGATGTGCCCATCTCAAGGCATCCACGGTGTCCAGTATCTCCAGCATCGTCTCTAGTGACCTTCGGTTAATGATGGTGAACGGCTGGTCAGACACATAGATATTATTGCCGGGATAATAATACCGTAACTGGTCCGTCTTTTTGTGACGTAAGATGTACCCGAAAGCGACATTCAATTTGAAGGCCGTAGTTTGATCTTTGAAGATGGCTTCCACGTAGATGCGTAGACGGGTGAGGTTGGTCAGTGGGAAATTGTAAATATCTTGAATAGGGCCATGAGGGTGGAAACAGTGCCGTGTCATGGACCAATGGCGCCGATCGATGTCACTCACTGGATGGTTGTCCTGTAAGAGATCGCCCAGAAATGTTCGATGTTGTCAGGCGTATGACTCGAAACCGTAACGCTGGGGTCTGGCTGGATACCCAGGCTCTTATGAACTGTGGGTATAGGTGGGCTCTCCTTCATCGCATCACCAGTGGCGTTCGTCTCCCCGGGCTTATCTTCACTGGGTCTGACCTTCCGCGGCTCCTCTTCAGTAGGACGTTGTCGCTCATGCCATGGTACCGGGGCATGAATCAAACGTTGGTGTCGCAGCAACTGACTGGTCAGTTTGAAAAGCCGACCACAATCCTCGCATGGACGCTTGGGTGGCCCATGAATTGAACGTTCATGGCGCAGTAAAGCATCTTTCCGATTAAATGACCGTGCGCAGGTGATACAAGTATACAGTCCGTCGTTGTGGGTGGCCGTGTCGTGGCGACGTAAATTGTCTAGACGAGTAAACTGCTTCTGGCAAGTTGTGCAAGTGAACATCTTGGTGGTTGACAGAGTGTGATGAAACGGCCAGGCGGCTTTCCTTTTATAGCGCGCTAGCTGGTGATCTATTTTTAGCACACTCAGTTCAACTACCCCAAGTCGAGGACCGAGATGTACTGGTGTACGACTGAGCCGCATTGCGCGCGCGCGTGTGTGTGTGTGTGTGTGTGTGTGTGTGTGTGGGCAGTGGATTTTACATCCGGGATCTTGTCAACATCCGGGTTTCCAAGTGGGGTTTTCCCGTCGTTGAAACGACAGTGTACATATCGTACAGCTATACCGGGCGGTTCCTTCGTGCTTGGTAGCCTCATGGCGGCGCAAGTCGTGCAGACGAGTGAATGATTTCGAGCACGTAGTACAAGTGAACATCTTGGTGGTTGACATAGTGTCTGATGAAACGGCCAGGTCACTTCCCTTTTATAGCACGCTAGCTGGTGATCTATTTTTAGCACACTCTACCCCAAGTCGAGGATCGAGACTGGTGTACTGGTGTACGACTGAGCCGCATTGCGCGCGCGCGTGTGTATGTGTGTGTGTGTGTGTGTGTGTGTATGTGTGTGTGTGGGCTGTGGATTTTACATCGGGATCTTTTCAACATCCGGGTTTCCAAGTGGGTTTTTCCCGTCGTTCCGCCGTCTTCCATCCGGGTACTGTGGTTTTACATCCGGGTCCCGTCTTACAGCCGGGTTTTGGACACCTGCTGACCTCAATAATTTGCATATGACCTCTGTGAGGTCACTTCCGCTTCCGTTCACGTGACCGGAACTGACCGTTGACCCCTTCGCGCGCTAACAATACCGGATAAAAATTGCGCGCAGGGGTCAACGGTCAGTTCCGGTCACGTGTTTTCCCCTATTTTAGGGGTAAAGTCCGTGTTCCGCTTTTTATATTTTCGGGGAAAAATCCTAATTTTACATGCACCCATCCCATTGACTTGATAGGCAGGTCCCAATAAGTCCGGGAACCGATATTAGCCCTTTTGGCTAGGGTTGATAGGTGTTTTCCCCTATTTTAGGGGTAAAGTCCGTGTTCCGCTTTTTATAGTTTCAGGAAAAAATCCTAATTTTACATGCACCCACCCATGACTGGATGCCCCTTCACGAATGCTTCACTTTGATACCTCACTCGACCCAATCGGACCATGCAGCGTATTTGAAGTCTGGGGACTACTTTTTCTCCGCGGAAGCTTTTTCCCGCGACCGCATCACCGCCAGACCGCATCACCGCGGATGAATACATTCCCTGCAACAATTGGAACTCTCCTGTGTTGGAGGTAGCTTTTTGGTCTCTTGAGCTGGTGGCGCCCCCTTGACCTCTCCTCCACGTGACCTCCACAAAACAGAGTTATTTCCCTGGAAAACGTAAGTCGAAATGCCGGCTCTCTACTACTTCTAAGGCACATGCTGTTATCACAACCTTTCTGTCATTTCAGGCTAGTTAGCAAATAAAACAATGAACCTGCGGTTTGTCACTCAGTAGTCTCTCTCCCTTCATCGCTCTACTGTTTGGAAGGTCCCCTTTTCAAATCGAGAATTGAGCCATCAAAACGTCAGCTTCGCCAATAGACTGTTTCTTCGAAGCTGTGCTAGTGCATTCTACTACTGTCAGGGGTGTATTGGACCCCTGTTATGAGGATGTCATTAGCCAGTCACTAACATGTTACTGTGTCAGTCGGTAAGATCAAGAATAAAGTAGTCCGGGCAATAGGAGAACATTTGAATCTAGAAGATGAAGAAGGTGATGGCGAATCTGATCTGGACACGAAGATAGAATTAGCAAAGTTAGCTTCGAGGGAGAAGGAGTTAGAGGAAAGAAAGGCAGAGAAAGCTCTAGGAGAAAGAAGGTTAGAGGCAAAGGCCAGAAAGTTAGAGGCAGAAGAAAGAAAGAAAATGTTCGGGCTAGAAAAGGGAAGGGAGGGGGGAAAGTACGGATAAAATTAGGACAGTTTAGGCTGGCAAAACAGAAAAGCGATAAAATAGGAAAGAGGAAAAGAGAGTGGAGAAAGCTAGACAAATAGAGCATGAATTGTGCATGCCTGCATTAGGAGTTGGATCAGGGACAAGATCCAGTAAATCTGAGGAAAGACGGTTCATACTTTATGTAAGTATCACGAGACAATGCATACAATAGCCAAGCCTGGAGACAACAATGTGTCTAGACCTGTGCCTTTTCAACGACACAAAGACCCAGACAATAGTTCCTACATGAAGTATCGACCGGAAAGACTTTGATCTAGCTAGGAATGTTAGAATAGTTTCTGAATTTAATGAGGACGAAGTGGAGACATATTTTTATGTCGGTAGTACCGGTATAGAAAAGACCGATTAAATTGAGGTTGTCCATGTTAAAATGGAATAGGGAAAATGCAGAGCAAATGAGGAGTCAAAATTGGGTGTAATGGAAAAATGTGGAGGGAAATACGAAGCAGAATCCGGGTCAAAGGTCAAAGGTCATGCGAAGGTCAACTGTCACTGTTGGTATCCATCTGCGCATGTACAGTAGTGGAAGGGTCTTGGAAAGGACGTTTTGGTGTCGAGGTAGGCACCGGGTTTGGGACGGTGGAAACGCTCCTCGAGGCAGAATACGTGATGCAGAATACGTGAGTAGTATACAAAACGCTTTTCAATTCATATTTGGACGAGTGCGCAGGTGTTTTTGCGCAGGTATGACGTCACTTCCCGGTCTGCGTGAATCGGGCGTGACCTGGGTACGTCTGACTGCATGGAATGATAGGAATGCATGTACTGACTTGTATCAGGGGTTTTTCCATCACGGGGAAGTCACGTAATCACTATAGTTCAAGGTCATTTTGAATGATAGGAATGCATGTACTGACCTGTTCATTCATCCGGCGACTTGTTTACATCCGTGTACATCCGGGCCCTTGTACATGTAGTGTATTCATCCGGGTCCTTTTACCATCCGGGAACTTACAGCCGGGCATTGATGGCGGAATCCGGGTCCTTGTCTGTTTATCCTTACAGCCGGGTATTTTATGGTTGACCTATATCCGGGTCCTCGATAATAGCAATGCCTGTAGTTAGCTGTATGTGGTTTTTTTCCATTCATCCTTTTACAGCCGGGCACTTACATACGGGTTCTTGTACAGCCGGGGACTTACATCCGGGTTCTTGTACATCCGGGTACTTCTATGTAGGTGTATAAAAGTCGGCATATTCATGGGATTGCTTCATTCATTGGCCTGCCTACTTGACCGAACCAGCCTGAATACTTACCTGACCAGCCTGAGCCAGCCTGACCGGAGCTACTTGACCAGCCTGAGCCTACCTGACGAGAGGAGCTAATACCAGTGGAGCCTGAAGACCTGCCTGAACAGCATCTACCTGAGCCAACAGCCATGGACTCATGTCACCGAGCTAAGCTTATGCACCACCGTGTCCGGATCATTGATGAGATGATGAATGTGGCCGAACTATGTGACCTGCTTCTGGTGGGAAACATAGCCACTAACTACATGGAAGAAGAAATCATGGCGCAGAACACCAATACGGCACGAAACAGATCCCTCATCGACACTCTACCGCGCCGAGGTCCTTTAGCATTCGAGGCCTTCCAGGAAGCCCTGAGAGAGACGGGGAATGAGGGAATAGCGTCTCTACTTCAATCCGAGGAACACACCTTAGTCATAGACATACCCGAAGAAAGTACAGGTAGCAAACGTGCCCAGGAAGAGTCCGCTCCACCTGCCAAACGTGCCCGTCCCCAACTAACACCTTTAAAAATGCCTCAGCAAGTGCGTCAGCAAGCGAAGGAAAAGGTGCTACTCCCTATGTCTGTGGAGCAGGTGAATGACATCATCCAGCAGGCCTACCAGGCGGCCCAGATGAACAGTTGGACGCTCCCTCCCTATTTAACTGTAACCGTGAAAGATGAGCAAATGCACTTTAACGCATCAGCCTGGGACGACAAACCACCTAAGCATATCGCCTTGACGTTTGAGACATGGGCAAGAATACAGCGAATTTATTATGCCATCGATGCGGTCATTGATGAACAGGGGAGCGACCAAGCGAAATTTTGTGTGGGGGACGATGTGTTCCTCACCTGTTCTATGTTCAACAACATTCTGCTGGTACATATTCGTAAATGGAAGTTGAAGAAAGATACGCGTATTCCCTTACCTGAGGGAGTCACCCTGCAAATACCTGCGTGGCGTAAATTTCAGGACCTGACAGCCGAAATTAATGAAGCCTTGTCTGACCAGCTGTCTGAGTATATCTATAAAAAGTACATTGAAACCTTCCTGTATCATCTTAGACCTCGCATTCTACACTTGCGTCTCGAACAATGTGCAGGCTGTCAGAACAAGGGTCCGTTAAAAATGCATACGTGTCTGGACATCATGCCACCGTCAGACGCGCTGAGGCGCAACACGACATCAACGAGACGGAAATCGCGGAGGCATTGGAAGCTGCCTGTCCACCGAGAATTCCACGTGAGCAGATTGCTGCCTTCATATACGTGCACCAGGGCAAGAAAGACATGGAAGACTTCAAACAAGTCTTGTTGGCTAAATATTGAACATTCAGACATTACCGTATTGCTACATTCTATGTTCATTCTATGTTCATTCTATGTTCATTCTACCATCATGGTGAAACCGTATAACTCTATTAGAAAATTTAACACAAAGAGCCTACCGTGATGAAAACCTTATGTTCATTCTACTGTGTAGTTAATAAATATTAGAAATTCAACTAATGTGTGTCAGTGTTCACTCTATGCAGGGGGAAGGTGTGGGAGCTCGTGTTGTGCTTTTTAGTTAGAAAGCTCCTCTTTCCGGAGTATTGGTTGGCCCTGATAAGGGCCGTTAGGAAGTACAGAGGGTTGGCCATCAGGCCGTGAGTTCACGGCCGGTAGATTCTTTTGACTCTACATACGTTTCTCCGACACACAGGGCACCGTAAAGCCACACGAAAGTCTCCTGTGTCTGGGCAGTGGCAGCACTCCGCATTGGTTAATAAGCTTAGAAGACATGTACCACATAGGGCTAGGTGTCCACACGGTAAAACGGCGTACGCCGTCTCATCGTCCTGGCAGATGGTGCATGTAGATTTCCTTATCTCTTTATCCAGTCGTCGTTGCAGTACTCCCTTCTCCTCTTCCACTTCTTGAAGTTGTTGTCTTAGCCGCGCCAACCGGGTCACCTCGGGTGGTGGTGTTGTTGTGCTAGGCGTAGCCGTCGTTGTGGTAGCCGTCGTTGTGGGAGGCGAAGCTGTAGTTGCTGATGGACCCATGTTGTGAGTGTTTAACCACCCCATTTGTGGGTCTTCTACTTCTTCTATGTCTGTATCATCATCGTCGACGTCCAGAGTGTCGTCTATCTCTATATCTTGTTGTCTGGGCAGCTCCCTCAATTCCCCCGCAGTCTCCCGAGTGAGTACCCGAATGAGCGTGGTAATTAGTCTCGGATCTGGTAGTCCATGCGCCCTGGCTCGATCTCTCACAGCTTCGGCACTCTCCCTCAAAGCGTTATCGCTTCGCTCCCTCGCTCCACGTGATCACTATAGTTCAAGGTCATTTTGAATGATAGGAATGCATGTACTGACCTGTTCATTCATCCGGGGACTTGTTTGCCTCCGGCACCACCCCGTACCTTGTACATGTAGTGATCACGTGATCTCCCAGTGATGGAAAACCCCCAGGTATTAGAGTACGGGACCGAATGTATGTACAGCTATGGGTACCTCCCGAATTTTTTAGAATGACATTATAACGTTGTAAGGAAGAAACCTAAAGTGTTTTTAGAGACGTAAGCCAGCTTATTTAAAATTTATCGTACTTTTAACACATCCATGCAGGTGAAATTCGGCCTTTGAAACCTGGAAAATGATAAAAAAAAAATATATTTATGCAACCGTTAGCCCTATGATTTTTTTCAGGATTACACCATAACCTGCCAAGGTATAAATTTAAAGTTTTTTTTAGATCTCAACTCTCGTTTATTGATTTTTGAGGAGGTAGAGATTGGTAATTATAGAATATAGAGAGGAGATTGACGTATGTAGGGCCTGATGTTAATTTGAATGTGCAACGTTAGAAAGTCCCCTTTCGAAGGACCTGAAAAAGACCGTTGGAATGATTTTTTCACCCTGTTTACTCAGGGGGTGGGCTTGCCTATTTGCCCCGGCTGATGGAAAAGTAGCCCCCGGGCTGGCGTTGTTGTTGTTGTTGTTGGTCCCGCTGTTGTTGTTGGGGAGCTGCCTGGGCTTGTTGTTCCAGGGCGTCGATTTCGATGAATTCGGGGACGACAGGCTGGGGCTGTTTTTGTTATTGCAGCACATCCTCTAGGGCTTCCAGCCAGTCTGACCCCTCTAAATCCGACGGCGCCCTGGTGAGGAGGTGGTGAAGATCAGCTCAGGCTAGCGGCGTCATGTTGGTATTGTCTCTCGGCCATCTCTTGATTTCATACGTTCTTTACACAGGAAAATATTGTGATAGAATGCGCTTCTCCACGCCTTTCTCCCAGCTTTTGTGCTCAATGTGGTGGATGTCGATTGGCTGTCTAAAGGCGCGAACCTCATCGATTGGTTCTTATTTGGACAATTCGATTGGCTGAAATAACGGTATCTCATTGGTCCAAAAACGCGCGCCACACAAAACGCCAGAATCCCACCAAGGTCTCAGTGGCAATTTCCTAGGTTAAAATGAAGTCCTATACCATAACCCAGGATGATGTCGATTGGCTGTCTAAATGGGCTTAGCCCACTCATTGGCTCTTGTTCGAGCTTAGCCATTGGTTGAATGATCGTCTTGCCATTGGTCCAAATGTGTCTCGGCATTCTTCCTGGGTTAATTTACAATCCTCTTTTTGTGCTCAAGCTTTTGTATACGGAAATCCTAGGTTAAATGAATTCCTATACAAATAAAATTACACCACCGAATGATCACGGAATTTCACGAAGGTAGGGGAGAATGAAAAAAACTATAACGTGTACGGACACGGACTAGGCTAATTATACCAAGAGGTATATTCGTCTTCACATGTAGTAGTATAAAAGCGCATTTCGAGCCCTATTGACCTTACGGAGCAATGCACAAAGGCTAGTATATTGACTCACATGTAGTAGTATAAAAAGCGCATTTCGAACCCTATTGATCTGGCAACGAAGCGCACTATGTAGTACTCTATATAGACAGACCTCTCTATCCGTTTCTTTTCATTCACCACCATGGCAGCGAGCGGAACAGAGCTTGCGTTATTCCAACTGACACGGAACGTCTACCTCATCGTCAATGATGATCACCTGGAGCTCGTCCAAGAAGAACCGCAGGAGGTGAATTTTTTTTATCGTTATCAGGTTGGACTGTATTGACACGGTTGTTACAGGGAAAAGAGCCCGAAGTCGATTTCATGCACGTCGGATTCGGTGTGTACATACGAAGTAGTGGTGATTATTTTTTCCCCCGGTTGGAACAGCGCCGTTGTCCCCATATCACACTTCGTCCGTCGCTATGGTTAGCCCTGAAAGCTGTTCTCCCCGTGATCGATGACTTACTGCACCATGAAGCTAAAGAGCTAGCAGCAGAAGACCCTGTGCTTTCCCGATGTCTTACACCTGGCTGCACCCTATTGTTGTATCCCAAACGAGTGGACCTCATCGATAACCGAACGGGGTGTACATCCGAATCGCAGGTCTCTTTGTCACGAGAAGGATGGACCCAATTCAAACGGGTGTTGTTTGGTGAACTGGACGGCGACTTCATCCACCTATGTCACCAGGTCTACATTTTCCGCGGTTCCTTTTTTGCTCGACTCACCTGTCTGAAAGGGGGTCATTTTACCCTGGACCCCGATCCATGGACGGCCTTGGAACAAGTAGTCCCCATTGTCGATGAGGTACTATATCTATAGGGTCCACACAGTCTAGAGCGTCAGTGTCTCATCATGAAGCGAACACAGAACAGCGGAACCCAGTGGGGCACCCGGTGGGGTAAGGGTCGCTCGAGCTGCACAGTCCCAAGGCATTAGTCGAGCTGAAGTTCGGGAATGGTTAAAAACCCAAGACACTTATAGCTTACATCGAGCAGCCCGACGGCATTTTCGCCGTAAACGAGCCATCGTAGGAGGCATAGACGCACAATGGCAGGCAGATTTGGTCGATATGGGTAGATTTGCTGCCCACAATGATGGACATCGGTACATGTTGACCTGTATCGATATTTTATCCAAGTACGCATGGGTGGCAAACCCCTCTATTTGCAAACGGATGAAGGCACAGAATTTCTCAACCGACACTTTTAAGCCTTTCTCAAGAAACAGAAGGCATTTTTCTTCCATACGTACAACGAAACCAAAGCCTCTGTGGTGGAACGGTTCAATCGGACCTTGAAAGGACGGATGTACAAGTATTTTACAGCCAAAAACACCCGACGGTACATCGAGGTGCTACCTCAACTGGTCCGAGGGTACAATCGAGCCTGTCATCGCATTATCCAACGGGCTCCCGTCGATGTGACAGAACGCAACGAACATCAAGTGCGCCGTACGCTGTACTCACCACCTGAAGCATCTATAACTTCACCCCGTTACAAACGCGGAGATGTGGTACGGATCAGCTTGGCAGCCTGCGTACGAGGAACTGGCACGGAGTCCTGCACTCACCTTGGTGGAAGGATTACCCCCAGAGGAGGACTTGGCCCCGGACACGTTGGTGGTCGTGGATGATCTGATGACCGAAACGGATAGTCGAGTGACCCGGCTTTTTACCGAAGGGAGCCTTCATCGCCGGTTGAGTATCATCTACATCGTCCAAAATCTCTTCAGTAAGAACAAAGGGCACAGAAACATCAGTTTGAATGCCCAGTATGTGGTGTTGTTCAAAAACCCCAGAGACGCGTCACAAAATATGCACCTGGCGAAACAGATGTACCCTAAAAACACTGCCTTTGTTCGGGAAGCCTTTGAAGATGCCACCCAGGAGGCCCATGGCTACCTGCTCATCGACTTGAAACAAGGGACACCTTCGGCACTTCGATTGCGGACCCACATTTTTCCTGGAGAGTTCCAGACGGTGTACACGCCCAAATAAAAGAACAAGACAGAACACCCTAGCATTCACATCTTCATCATGTCTGCGCGGATACGGAAGCACGCGCCGGCGCTCCGCATGTTACGCAGCGCGCCACCGGAGGTGGTCCAGGGCACTGGTGCGCGGGGCGGACGCGGCATTGGCACGGTGCTTGTGTGAAGTCGCTCATAATGTGTTAAAAGGGAATGTTCCCCTCAGTCCTCTGCAGAAAGGACAATTGCAACGGCACAAGACGGGTCTCCGAACGCTGGTGAAGAAGACGACTTTGGTGAGAAAGAAACAGGTGTTACAGAAAGGTGGATTTCTCGGGGCATTACTCGCTCCATTAGCAGCCTCTGTACTGGGACCATTATTAGGGTCCATCTTGGGTGGAGGACGCTAACGTCATGGAACATACGAATAAAATGATGCTGGTCGAACCTCGACTGTTACAAAGCTTACAATCACCCTACCCTGTCCCCGCCACGGTACAACAACTGCAGTCCCTCGATGAAGAGATGAATAGCATACTTCAACGTCGACTGCCCGATCAAGAGAAAATTCAACTCTACCATCAGACGCTGAACCGCTACAAGACGTTTATGGATCAATATAGGGGTGGTTCAACATCATCACCACCACCACCACTACCACCACCAGCCTCATCATCACCTCAGCTCGAAGATGAAGTGTTGGCCAGTTTCCCTAAGGCGTTCAAGACCGAGGCCAGTTTATTGTTGGACCGGGTGAAACAGAATCCTGATATGGGTTGGACCGACCAGGGGGAACTGCTTATCCGAAACCGAGTGGTGCCGGGGTCCCATATCACCGATCTGATCAACGATACGGTGCGCTCTCGCAAACACTCTAATCCACCGGGTTGGGAAGCCTTTGCTCAAGAGTTGAAAGACACACACGTCCCTCGAGAATTGGTGGGGAATCCTCAACGCTGGACTTGGATGCAGAAACCGTGGATGCAACAATCGCCGAGTGGCCTACCACCACCTTCTTGGGAAGATACCCCTTTGACACCCCCAAAACACCCTCACGGCGGGCACGTTCTTTTCATCCCTATTCGAAATCTAAGACGGATAGCAAGTCACCGCGACGATCACGACGGCGGATACAACCGCCCAAGACCTGGGACCCCTATTAATTTAAGCCGGGAGCGGAAGCAGAAAAGCTCAGTCGTCATGTTTTACCTCACGTTGCCCAGCAACAGTTCGCTCGATATGTTTCCTGGCAACACCTTGGCCAAGTACGTGACCCAGTTACCGCAACCGTTGCATTTACCTGGACGGTGGGAATGTGGACTCGTGGATATTCAATACCCTTACTCGTGGTACAACGTGCGAGACAAGGACGTGTGGTACGAGGTGACCTACGAAGGCTAAGTAACCCGACTGACCCTACCCGAAGGCCAATACGATACCCCAAGGAGTTCACACAGGGGCTGAGAACACTGATGCATTATAAGTCTCTACGGTGGTCACGAATACTTCAAACCTGTCAAATCCTTTCCCTTCATCAATCATGTGGACTTCGATTACAACACACACAACTCCTTTTTTATGATTTCTCATAAAAGTAGAGTCAAAGTGAATACAGATTGTAGATTAGAGACAACTCAGTCTGGGTAGAGCTTGCGAATTATGACGAAACTTCTGCATCTAGTTGTATTCTAAATGTCATCTCAGTCCATATTTTATGGAGTTATGCCCCTTTTCAGATCTAATAATCTCTGATTATTTTGTGATATATAGTTGATTGTACAAGTTGTATCTGCAGATCTGTGTTCGTTACATCTACTAAATTTTGGAAACTTATTCATCTAGTTGTAATCTAGATGCATACAAAAAAAATAATCATCTCAGCCCTTATTTTATGGAGTTATGCCCCTTTCCGGGTGTAATAATCTTGGATATGATTGAATGTATTAACCAGTTATATCTGAAGAACTATGTTCAGTACAGCTACCAAATTATTCATCCACTTGTATTGTAGAAGCCTACAAAACAATTATTTGCCTCAGCCCTCATTTTACAGAATTATGCCCCTTTTGAGATACGCTTGAATGCAGCTGTTACATCTGTAGAATTAATGATATGCTCTAAAAAAGGACAATTCTGAATGATTAGTAAACATAGCCATAATATGTTGCACATTCTCATCATATTTCTCAATTGCTTGGGGAAAGTCGAGGGGTTGTGTGAGTCTTACCCTCATGTTTCATATTTATGCAACATTATCAAACTCAAAATCAACATTATTATTTCCTATCATTAGAGCGTTCAGATTACAGTTGGGAGGAGACGGGTAGAAATCATTCTTAACTGTCCCGAGACAGGTACTTTCTTTCAACATTTCGACCCCGGAGTTATCGAGTGTGCTGATCAGATGTTTTTCGAACCATTTCCAAACCGACATTGTACATGTGCAGTACTTTGCAGTTACCATTCAGTTAGCATGCAGTCACAAACTGCGCAATAACTGAGCAGTATATTACAGTATTTGTGTGAGATCAGGAATTGTGCAGTAACCGATTACATTCTGTACATACATTTTCGTTTAGTGAGAAAATGTTTGGCTGGGTAAAGGATTATCTACATGATTCTAGGCCCTTTTTTCCAACTTACTGTTCTAATAAATTTGATCACCCCCTGATTGGTGGGAAATTTCAATCCATGTCATTTGAATAAAAAGAGGATTTACCATAAATCTGACAAATCTGTGAAGCAAAAACATTTCTACATATATTTTTTTGAACTTGTGGGATAAATGAAGTCATGCGGTTACAAATAGGCTTGATAACACACTTGCAAGAACAGAATATACTTTTCCTCATCCTCCCCGAAGCGCATGCTCCATTTCACAGGCTCATTTATCATCCCTGCCTCCAATAGTGGAAGATGACCCTTACTACGTTGCTATGACGTACAGAGGAAAACCCACGTACGCACGGTTCAGTTGGTTCAGTTTGAATCCGGCCGAACAACACCTTCAGTTTTGCACATAAGCGAACTACTTTTCATATATGCTCTGTCCAGATAAACAGAGAAAATAATCTCCAGATAATTCTTTTTAACGCTAGGTCAACAGAGGTATTATGCAGACTTGAAAAGTAATCGAAATGTTCGGCAAACATCTATTTTACTATATATGATGTCACATCCGGCGATGTGCACGCGGCCCGAAATCCAGTCCAACATGAGGCAGCACCTAAAAGGTGCAACAACCCCTTAGCCAGACAGTTTTAGTCAGTCTATATTGGTACACAATGAATGGAAAATGCATATGTAAAAGCCTGAAAAATTTGGTTGAATGGGATGTTGGATGAATTGGAGAACTATAATAAATAGTTTGACATATCACGTGCAAAAAATATGGCGGAAGAACAAAAATATTCTAAACAAAAACAAAAGGCTTCAAGCCATTCTTGCTTTGAACCCTAATGATAATCTGAACAATAATAAAAGTCTTCCGATTTTCAGTGGGAGCCATGTACATGTAATAGAGTTTTTGATAGGAATACGAAGCAGCGCATCTAAAACCCCTCGGCTCTGGGTGCCAGCCATTCACATGTACTAATTTGAAAATATCAGGAACATCAAGCAGTCAAGTGACAAATATACAGATTATCAAAAAACTTGCAATCAGAAATGGCCGCAAAGTTTTCCGTCCAATCAGAGAAACTGGCAGTCATTACTTGTCTCTTGATGTATCTTTGACGTATACCAAGCAAACTGAACACTTGAACAGTATCAAAGGATAGATCATCATTGATTTTACATAAATTGAAAATGGCTGCCAAGGTTTCCATCCAATCAGAGAAAACGGTTCTGTCATTCATTGTTAGTCTCTTGATGTACTGATGATGCCTACAAAGTCTTGCATCAAACACTTGAACAGTACCAGAGGTATAGATTTTGCATAAATTAAAGATGGCAATAAAGTTTCCACCTAATCAGAGAAAGTTTCTTGATGTATCGATGATTTGTAGTTTCATAATGAAGCACTAAAATGGTATCAGATATAGATCATTAATGATTTTGCATAAATTAAAATGGTCGTCAAGATTTCCGCCCAATCAGAGAAACCAGTTCTGTCATTCATCGTAAGTCTCTTGATGCAATGATGATGTATATCAAATTATACATCGAGCACTTGAACGGTATCAGAGATAGAGATCATTAATGATTCTGCATAAATTAAAGATGACTGCTTATCCTTCCCGTCATTCAGAGGAACTGCTGTGGTTATTCATTGCGAATCTCTTGATATATCGATGCTGTATACCAAATTTCATATAGAACACTTAAATGGTATCAGAGATATACATCATTAAAAATTTTGCATAAATTAAAGATGGCCGCCAAGATTTCCGACCAATCAGAGAAACCAGTTATGCCATTCATCATAAGTGTCTTGATGCATCGATGATGTTTACCAAATTTTACACCGAGCACTTGAACGGTATCAGAGATGGAGATCATTAATGATTTTGCATAAATTAAAAATGGCCGACCATCCTTCCCGCCTCTCAGAAGAACTGATGTGGTTATTCAATTCAAGTCTCTTGATACATCGATGCTGTATACCAAGTTTCGTATAGAACACTTCAATTGTATCAGAGAAATACATCATTTAAGATTCTGCATAAATAAAAGATGGCCGCCAAGGCTTTTACCCAATCAGGGAAACTGGTTTGGTCATTCCTTTAAAGTGTCTTGATGTATCAATAATCTATACCAACTTTTACACTGAACAGTGAAATGGTTTCCGAGTTACACAAGATTCATGGTTTCGCATAAATTAAAGATGGCCGCCAAAGTTTCCACCCAATCGGGTCCAGATTCAATAGGGTTCTGGGTCACGAGCATATGAATGTGCACGGCAAGTTGTATCGATAATCTATACCAAGTTTCACAATGAACAGCGAAATGGTTTCCGAGATACACAAGATTCATGGTTTCGCATAAATTAAAGATGGCCGCCAAAGTTTCCACCCAATCGGGTCCAGATTCAATAGGGTTCTGGGTCACGAGCATATGAATGTGCACGGCAAGTTGTATCGATAATCTATACCAAGTTTCACAATGAACAGCGAAATGGTTTCCGAGATACACAAGATTCATGGTTTCGCATAAATTAAAGATGGTCGCCAAAGTTTCCACCCAATCGGGTCCAGATTCAATAGGGTTCTGGGTCACGAGCATATGGATGTGCACGGTAAGTTTGGTGTGCCTAGGGTAAGTCGTTCTAAAGATATCTTCGTAACGAAAAAGCTGTGACGGTTTCGCATAAATTAAAGATGGCCGTCAAAGTTTCCAACCAATCCAACCGGGTCCAAATTCGATAGGCTTGTGGCTGACCACCCAACAATCCTGTATACCAAATTTGAAGTCTCTAGAAGCAACGGTTTGGCTTCTAGGCCGGTCACAAGAATTGTTGACGACTGACGACCGGACGACCGGACGACCCACCGGACGTACTTGCCGACGACAAGACCCCACAGCCTTATAGGCTGAGGGGTAAAAATCTTATTGGTGGCTCGGGTATTATTAGACCCCCAGCGAGGTGGTTGGCTTTTCCTGTTGGAATCCACCCGTGCAGGTCAAGGGTCAGCTCTGTCAATTCAGGATATCTGCCTCCACAATCATTTTATGGCATGAACATAATTCCCATTTAACACCATGATAAGCGGTGCTGAGGTAAACTATCTTCACTGCAGCAATTGCTGATTATCTTGGTCAAGTGTTGGACCAATGCAACGATGGAATGTACAGGTGTGATATTTTCAACCTGATATTATCAGTTGTCACTATGTGTTCAACTTTGGGGTCGGCCACCTAAAATTCAGAATTGTTAACCACTTAAAATGTAGTTACTGGGCATGTGGATCACTTTAAGTTGCCTGAACTTGACTAATGTCTAATTTAAATCATACTAACTTCGGTGTCATTAGAAGGCAGTAGGTGTCCCTTTTTAGCGCCCGTATATCTGGAATTACATTGGTCCAAATTAAAAGGTTGTTTAATAGCCTTGATTCCAATTGGTAGCTAGCAATCCAGAGAAAGGTCTACAATTTTGTGCTTCTGAGAATGTAACATGTATCATATCTAAAATTGAATGATAAACTAAAATGAGATTAACTCTTGGAAACTAGTTGACCTTGGAGCAAGTAACGAGAGCTCACATATCCCACATTGAAATCGACAATAGTCAAACACAAGAAAATAGCAGTTTTCCTGCAAATGGATTTCTTTCAGACGAGAGAATTTTTCATGAAGGAAGAAGAAAGTGATGAAGTAAACCTTTGTTCTTGAGTTGATAAACAGGTATGAAGTTCATAAAGGACCCCTCTCCCCGTTAAATTAGTAAATGTATGGTTTTTATTTCACAACAGTTTAACTAAATGTAGCTGTTTCAAATACGAGAGACAACTCCACAGGACACATACCTGTAGGGGAGAGAACTCTGAATATTCCAACCTAACACATATAGCCAGCTAAACTTGATTCAGTTTTGGGGGACTGTGACCTTGACCTTTGACAAATTGATGTATGGCTCCTCTTCACCATGCGAGTAAGGTATTTGATACATTCCATACCTTGAAACTAGAGATATCGCATGGACAGCAAATGTTAAAGGTTATACAAAATGGTCTCAAAATCTGCTACTTTTTTGTGATAAATTGTTGTAGAGGTGATTATGTAGACTTGTTTTACATTTTTGGATGTTTTCAAACTGCCCAAGGTTGGAAATAGCAGCGTAAAGTGCGACAATTTCATGACCTTTTCAAAACGGCGAAAGCTGTGACCGCTTGACCTGTGACGTCACAACCTGATTACGATCTCGATCAAATACCTGTTGTGACGTCAAAATGTCAGCGACATCACGCTAGAACTCCCACAGTTGGGTGAATCTTTCGTAACAACGCCCGACGTCATAGACTATGACGTTTAGGGCGCAATCGTAATCAGGTTGTGACGTCATGCACCAGAGGTCACGGCTGCAATACGTTTCCCCCCACATGTGTGCTATTCGTGTCCTAAAACCCACTTCGACGACATTATTCGAGAAAAAAATACTAATTTGTTGTTTGGAACACTACTGGGTATGTTTTAATGCAAAGTAGTATAGAGTCATTTGGTATAACCTTTAATGGATGAATGGACAGAACGCAACATCGCATTACATGACCTCGTCTTTGATAGGCATATGAAAATGTGACTTAATGATT
>JAVTVY010027197.1:0-104997 GCA_036873755.1 Hanleya hanleyi
CAATATTTGTGTCCGTTTGAAATGGTCTTTTAAATAAGAGTAATTTGTTGTCTTACAAAAGTCCTACTTTTGATATTACTTTATTCAATGTCCTTTTTATGTTACCAAAGATAACTTTATTCAATACAGGTATTATGACGACTCTGCAAAGTTTAAATTTAATTAAATTAGTAAGGCTTATATTAATTTACTATCAGAAACTAAAAATGTAAATATACAGCAATTAATTTAATTTTATGAAGTTAAGGTACAGATTACATACAGGGGGTGATACAGTGTCCAGTGCACGTTTATCTACTTGAAAAATTTTCTGGGGTAAACTTTTTTACAAAATACCACGATCCGTAACACAAAGGACCAAGGAATTAATATATTTATTTGTTTGATGGATGTTTCGTTCGGCGCTCCGTTTTAAATTATAACAATTTATATGTTTAGGCCTTGACCAAGAAAAGTATCAACACAACAGTCAACAGCAACAATAACAATCAATGAACAGCTGAAAAATACAATACAAAATGTACAAAATATATTATTTTCCCGATATGCTGATAGCAAGTTAGGCTAGCCCGAAAACATCGGCTAAGGAGTCTATTTTTTATTTTTGGTTGTTGTTGCTGACCCCTGATTGGAATGCCACGCCCCCTTACCCTAAATTTACCTATCACAGCCAGAGTTTCTGGGTTACAAGTTAGGCCAACATCCTTGGCACAATTGTTTGCGTGCTTGTTTTTGATATATTAAACCCTTGGTCAGCTAGAAAGAGAGAGAGCAATATATCGACGTGTGTATACTTTTGAATTTGCAGGTTCAAAAGAATGACGTAGGCCTACGGGGTTTCCTTTTTCATTACGTAACGGCTAGATCTATTTTAAAACTGAGTGTTGCACGTCATCGATTTTACATCTTGACCCGACCTTGATCTTTGACACGTGGTCAACAAAAGGGGCGGTGCCCGTTGACCTCTTTTCCACTCACACGCGATGCACACAAATATTTGCAGTCCGTGAGAGGTGCGCGTCTTTTGACAGCAAAACCCATCCCCGTGGTTCCTTCGTTACAGTGAAGTGTGGCACATTTTTACAAAGATTGAGTCCTCAAGTTTTCAAAAATGTGTGATACAAGTTTTCGGAAGGCGATTTGACATTTTTAGAGCATTTTTTCTGCAAATTTTGATCATTTTTTCTTAATTTCCCGAAAAATCCCGATATTTTTTTTCGAAAGGCTTCCGCAAATTTGTATCACTCGATTTTCTGCACTTTGACACTAACTGATTGAACAGTTATTCAATTTATACCTGTAACGTATGTAACAGCTCTTGGGTTTTTACATCATTTCATGGTAAAATCAGCAAAAATCAACGAAATGTTTGTGCCATCGTTCCAACACCCGATTTTGACCCCACCACTCGGTCTTCTACCTTTCCCTAACAAGCGAATAATTTTCCTATCCCCGTGAAATTTCACATCCAAAAAGCTGAATACCTAAGCTTTTTATTGATATGACCTTTATTTGGTTTATTATCGCGATATAAGTAAATTTCATACATATATTGCAGTGCATATGCCTTTTTGCATGGCGATCGACGTGTCCCCCGCTTTGGTCACGTGGTGTAAACAGCCTAGCACTGAGTGTTTTTTTCTGTCAGCGACAGCGTAGTTCAAGGGCCGTAACTCGTAATTCACTCCATCTCCCCCAAAAATCCCAATTTGAAAGCGGACGCGCACGTAACTCCAAACTGACGACCTTCTTTATCTCCGATTAACAAAGAGTTCTTTTTATTTTCCTAAATTTTTAATGTTACAATATTTGTCCATTTTAAAATGGATGGCTATTCTTACCCTCAAACAAACGAGAGCCAATGTAGGACCGACATTGGAACAATCCAAACCGTATACATTTTGGACCGACAGCCGTCGCCAATGATGTACCAATATATAATGTTACATCGTCGGCAACATCAAATGGTACCATGATGGTCCAACATAAATTGTTACATTGCTGTAACACTCACTGGTACACGAATGTTCCACTATATATCGGTGTCATATTGTGGGGAAAACGCGTGTGTATATCGTCCAATATAGGACAGCAATCTCCCTATGCTTTCAATGCTAAAGATCAAGCAGATGCTTTAGAATAGTGCCCAATGGTTTGGTTTGGATTGGTTTGATTGGGCACAAATACACGATGAATGAAGTCAATCTGCTAAGGGTAATAATTGAATGAAATGTGATATTCCTTTAGCTCGTTAATATGCTCTACTATCGGATACCCTCAAAAACCATCTTCGAACGGATGTTATCTGTGCTCTCAATAGCTATCACTTCAAATTCTATCCCCACATCTAGTGGGGCCCGAGTATCGCATTGAAAGGGACGAAAACAAAGTTTCCCATCGATATATCCTTCTGATAATACCTGTTTTGGATATTTCCCCCGTTGTGTTGTTTATCTAGTCACCGATGTCAGGCCATGCCATGAAGCATATTAATGTCAAAGAAAGGGTTTGCCGCATCCACAAAGAACAATCCACCTTCACCAAAAATTGGTCAGGGCCATGAGTGAAGTAGCTCATTGATCAGCTCTCAAGTTGACCATATGGTATCGGCCATATGGGAAGGGACGAGTCAACTCGCTCAAGTATTCCTGTTGATTTCCTGAAACAGGAATCAAAAATGTCTGAGAGTTCTGTGATACAAGATTAACCCCAAGCTGTTTACAACGGAGAGCTCAAGGTCAAGACATGCAAAAAATCAAGGTCCTTGTTGACATTTCCGTTTGCGATATAACAAGACAGAAACCCAGATTCTCTCGGACTTGAATATCAGGTCACATTCGTTATGGGCCAGAATAAACAAAAATATACCGGCCGGATATCTGAGGGGAATTATTTGATAAACGGCGTCCGAGTGGTCTCTTCATACCGCACCCAGGGTTGGATCTTGAGTTATGCCAGAATATCCTTTCGTGTACCGCAATACCTTAAGTATTGCTTCGCGGTAGGACTAGTCTTTCTTGGGACAGATGGTCTGGGACAGACAGCTGGAACTTTTGAAATTCCAAAATCGTATTGGAGGGTTATGACAGTAGTATAAAAAGGTGATATCCTTTATTATTTGATGAGTCCCTGGCTTCCGGTGAGAGCGGAGAGCTTATCGAAGCGTGGTGGCGAATTTTGCAAGGTCAATGAACGTGTTTGAACACATCGCCGTGGCCACTAGTTCACACAGATTTGAGGAGGGGAATCGCCATTTATGTGTATGTAATTAGATGACTGTCAGGTCGCGGAACATGGAGTATGACCCTCGGATGCTAGAAGTCGGGTGTACTTTTTTCCATTGCATTCCACAAGAGTCCTATAACATTCAAGGTTACAGTTGAGAAATTCGATCTCTCCGTGCAACGCGGAGGTCGGACTACCAGCTCAGGGTGCGAACCACGGAGTACTCGCTCAGAGGCACTCATTTTTCGAGTCGAAGTGGGTTGTATTTGGAGAGCGTGTTTGAACACGTCAGACATCGACGCTCCGTATAATACAATACAATATAGTGACGTCCTAATACTCTATAACACAGCAGTGACAATCTATAACACTGTACTGACACCCTATAACACTGAATTGACGCCCTATAGCACTAGACTTATATTCTTTGAGATTACACTGGGCTATATAACAATAAATGTATGCCCAATAACGGTACAGTGTCGATCTATAACACCACATTGACGCTCTATAATACTAAATTGATGCTCATTAACACTACATTGACGCTAAATAGCATTGTGTCCAAGGACGAGCCACCACATATAGGCAACAGCGTGAGATATTTCTACACACCGGAGTATAATTATTCTATGGTCTATAATCCACCGCAGCGGTTTCAGAGTGAAGGGAATTTCCAGTGTGGCTGGAGTTGGAAGCATTCAGAAAGTCGGACAGGGAATGGGACCGGACTGCAGGAACGAAGGGATTATGTAAACCATGATGAGCGGAAAATATTTACACGGTCGTACACAATATCGCGCTATTTTACCTTTCTGTTGACGGACCCATACCTAGGTTTCCTAGCTATTCGACCCACGCAGACTAATTATTTACTATTTTCAAATTCTGATCTAAAACCATCGCAGAGGGATGATGCATCTTTTACTTATTCTGAACAAAAAAAACTGCTTTTAGTATACACCGCTTATATACTCATTGTACAGCTTTGGTAATCTTTGAAGATATTTTGTTACATGTTACATATGCTCAAATGACTCAACCATATGCGATCACACGAGAAAACAAGAACAATCTTACAGTGTATATGTAAAACGTTTGGAGAATGAAATGTTCACTCCAGATCTCGCATTATAATGCCACCGCCGCCTCAAGGTAAAGCAAAAACCCAATAATGTCCAAAGATAGCCGCGAGTTCCATCACTCTGCCACTATATATATCACTCCCCATCACCCACATCCATTCTCCGTCATCCTCCACCACCCACATCATTCCTCTGCCATCCTCCACCACCCACGTCATTCCTACGCCATCCTCCGCCACCCACATCAGTCCTGCGTCATCCTACACCACCCCCATAATCCCTCCGCCATCCTCCACCACCCACATAATTCCTCCGCCATCCTCCACCACCCACATAATTCCTTCGCCATCGTCCATCAACCATATCCACTCTTCGCCACCCTCTCCTATCCACAGCCATCCACCCCACCTCGATCATCCTCTACCATTCTTCCGCCTAACGACGATGTGTGTGTCGACCACGTTGGAATAGAGTAAAAGCCAGTACAAATCCGCCTTCGTGTCCATCGTGGTTTTGGACCGCTCGATGTAAGATCCGCGGTAGCCCTGCCACGACAATCCCACGTCGGAATAATGTGAAAGCTCACGCTCAGCCCCAGCCATAGGCATCTGACGGGGGTCATTTTGACAAATCATTGATTTGATAAATGATCCATGGCCCATACTGGTCAGTAATCGATCAATCAATCCATCATTGGCCTTTAGACTGGTTCTACTTATGAATAAATCGATTTATACTCATCCTACCTACCGATATCTCATACATCTAAAACGAAGTAAAGGTACACTGCTTTCCATGTTGATCGCCCGTTAGTGTCAGGAACCCCCGATTGAGCCAATCACGCTGTATTCCCGAGTTAACTCTCCGGTGGAGGAGATGACAAAAGAGCTATCAACTGCAGACTAGCTGGACTAACTTTGATAAGAGAAATTAGGAAATGCGGCTGATCAACGATGTGTTGATTTAATGCGCCTTCACTCAAAGTTTCTCAAATTTGGCAATACATATCGCATTCTGATAGCAAAATACGAACGTAGCGTGCAAGATCTATGGCGCTACGTTTCGTAACTTGTGTCTAATTCCGCTAAACCCGGGGCTAGGGGCCGTATGAACCCATGTGCTTCAAGATCCTCATGGTGCTCATATGAACAGTCACAATCAAAGCGTGGCTGAGATACATCATTCTCTAGATGACGACTTTACAACGATTATTATGGATTAAGAATATAAAGATCAGCGATACGGATTTTATATTTTTGGAACATCATGATGTTTTGTCGGCATCATTGAAAACTGTTGATCGCTTCTCTCTTGCAGCAAACGGGCCTATGTTTATGTATATACTATGATTGTCTTTTTTGAATTTGGTGCTAATACTGTTATATGGAATAGGTCTTTGGATTAAAGACGCAGATATTCTTTAATGGACGACGGCTGAATTATGAATGACGGACTAGACGCTTGTAATTATGTTTAATTACGTTTGTAGACACTGAATACTGAATACTCTACTCGGCGAAAGATGTACACATGAACAGCTACAATAAAAGCGTGGGTGGGATACAAATCATCACAAGAATCACTTTCAGTTCTTGTGATGCTTTTAGAAATATGCATTCAGTATATATATCTCACAGGGGCTCGTAGTTGGTCGGTTATTAATTATGATATTAATATTTATATATACTCTCTTCCTACACTATTATAGAGTAGGAGGAGAGTATATATAAATATTAATATCATGATTAATAACCGACCAACTACGAGCCCCTGTGATATATCTGTGGGGTCATATGTCTTATGGTCAGTGCGCTGACATCGTTTCCACCACTCTTAATGTTGCGTTTAAATGTATGTTTACAATATAAACACTGATTTCCCACTTGGAATTTTCGATTGAATTGTTTTCTTTTCCGGCGATTATATGGAGAGTGACGTACCTTGACTGTGTCTTAGAAGTAAGGAGTATAGATGAGTAGGAGCCCATATCGTCATTTTAGTTACTTTATTGCCAACGAATAACTTAGTTAATATTATTATATGACTGTGTGTGTTACTCTTTCTCCATTGGACCATTCGCCGTCACGTGGCTGTCTCTAATTTTCCATATTGACTCCGAAGCGGGTCCATAAATGTGATATTGACTCGGCGTGACGTATGCGTCTTCCCAGCCATTGAAAATAGTCGTTGGATTGGCAGACGGTTTACACTTTAGCTGACAGCAGGTAACGAGATCGTCGGGAGTAAAGCAAGTGCCTACCATATGCTATATTGTAACTGCTTTCACCAATTTAACGAGATGGAGACGTCAGTGTCATATAATAAAACAATTATAGTCTTTTGATATCGGTCAATATGTGGTTTTGTGGACCTGAGAAAACAATATCCACCTCGGCCTTCGGCCTCGGTGAATATTGTTTTCTCAGGTCCACAAAACCACATATTGACCTCATCAAAAGACTGTAGTTGTATAATGATAAATGGACCATAGATCGGATCTTTATCCATTATTGACCCCTCTAGTGTGCCTGTGACCCCAGCATCAAATGTTGGTTGTGTTCGTTGTTCGTTGTCAGGTTGTGATGGGCCTAGTTAAGGCCCTTTCTCAGAGTGCGATTTGTAATAAAAACTGTTTGCATGCAGCTCAGTTGCATCGTGAGAACACTCGTACGAGTCTAGTCGCATGATACAAATCGTATGAAATAGAGCCTACTTCATGCTATTAGTTCCATGCTACTAATCGAGGGGTTCCCAATAATTTGACATTTAAATCGATGTTACGTAGCACTACTCTGTGATAGCAAAATAGACGTGATTACATTATATCCCAGACTACTGCCTGCAATTAGGTCTTTGGATTATGGATGCGGAAATCCTTAATGGACGACAGCTGAATATTGAATGACGGATATCCGGTCGACGTCTTCCTCGCTAACACTGTGGCAAATAATAGGACATTTATTTGTGAAGGTTTATCGTGCGTTGTATATCTATCGCAATTGGTCTATCGTAACTGGGGACTCTCCAAGGTGTAAGCCACACACGAAATGCATGCAAACTAAACCTTAACTGTATCTGTAAATGTATGCGAATTGTAGGATAAACACAAAGATTTAACTCCGGCACTAATCATGGAACATAACAAGCATCGACACACATGAGCTACATTCTTAAATGTAGCATCAAACATGGGACTCCAATTTTATTAACCATACCTCTCTGATGACAGCGACCAATACGTCAAATACATGCAAATCTTTCTTATATTGGCAAACGTAAAATATAGTGTTCAAATCATTTGAAATAAAACCGTTATATTCACCTTACGTGTTAACCTAAAATGTTTTTTATGTAGTGAACGCATGTCCTCATGTCAATTTCAATGGCATTGAAACGTGCACTAATTTGTAATTACTGCGGGCAGTTGATTTCACCCCTGATCATGATGACTTAATTTCACCTGATCCTGAACCTGAACCCAGAACGAACTGCCCTACTTTTCCCCTACTACCCAGGCCTTCCAAAACCACCCATACAGAGTACATCCCTCTCTTCCACCTCCCTTATGTTAGTCAAATTTGCATAGCCATATTAGTCATTTGGGACTTTGCGATCGAAGAGAGTATCGATGGTCTCCTGTTTCAAGAGTCAGCAAATGGCCCATTATTGCAATCGATGGCTTGAAATGAATGAAACTGTGACTGAATCTCTTCTTCGTTTTAGTTCATGGAGCCTGGGGCTGTAGAGTCTGATGAGACGTGCTACAGCTGACGTGCTTGCACATGAACAGGAACGTAACTTGTTACGGAGCTGAAAAGATTATTTACTTGTTGTATGATATATGTGTTGCATTAGCCCAATTGAAGAGTTACTTGGTTGTGAGCAGCCACTGTTCGTCAGGGCATCGAATCTAGTTGAAGGTAACGAAATCCAGATTCTTGTACCCTTCCTTGTAAATCCACAGTCAAGGTGTTGTTGCTGAGTCAGCTAATGTTAATTTGGTAGAGAGTTAAATCCCAGGGATGGGCACAAAGGGAGTCAGTGACCTTGTAAGTTTCAACCAAGAGAGATGAAATGGGTTAAGCTTTTTTGTGGTTATGACAATATACATGTCCCTGCCAGTCTAGGTCTGTAAAATGTGCTACACGTACGGAACCGATGTAATGCCTTTTTTGAGCCCAGAGTGGTCGCTGGTTGGTCATAGGGGATAAAACTGTTACAATCATTAGTCCGGGTCGATCGTGCGTCTCACTTTCATAGTCAATATTGCAAACACTACCCGGCAAACTGTTAAATTGCAGGTATAACATGTTTTGGGTTCTTTACGGTTTTTCAATCAGTGACACTCCTACCCGTTGAGACGGCTGAACAAACAAACGTACCATCAGCCACAGTTGATCAGCATCCATGCCCATAACAGTCAGTGTATATGGATGAGGGACAGATGGATAATTGCAGATAGACATCTGGTTGCATGATGAACTTCCAGTTCAGGAACAATTCATGTTGATTTCAATGCCATTGTATGGAGACGCGAATGAGTACCTTCTAGATTTGATACACGGCTGGATCGTCAAATTCACATCAGCATATTCTCCACCAGTGGTAGCTGTTTGAAAGATAGATGACAGCATTATATTGTTTATTGACTGGCGTTCCACCAAGATAGAGAACCGATTTCCCGGATCCAAGATGCCCTTGATAATTTGGGTGGTAATTCATGGTTCTCAGTCCTGGACCGGGGAAAGGCTTGGTCACCAGGACTATGTCAAGGAACAATGTAGGTAACAATCACAAAAAGTTTCTCAGGGAAGGAGGTATTTGTCTTCCTATGTTTATGTATACTTTTGTCTTTTTGAATTTGGTGCTAATACTGTTATATGGAAATGGAATAGGTCTTTGGATTATGGACGCGGATATTCTCTAATGGACGACGGCTGGATTATGAATGACGGACTAGACGCTTGTAATTCCAACCAATCATAACGACATACCAAAAATATACTGGACTCCCAAAATGCATAAATCACCATACAAAGCTAGATTCATAGCTGGTTCTAGAAGCTGCACCACCAAGCTTCTTTCAACCCTATTGACGAGGGCCCTTCAGGAGGTAAAAGCATTTTGGGAAAGGTATTGCGCCACTATTTTCAAGAACTCTGGCGTTGAATGTATGTGGATATTGAAAAACTCAAAATGTCTTACGGAAGAACTTGATGCTAAAGGTCACATACCGTACAGACATGTATCCACATGGGATTTCTCGACTCTCTATACTACAATCCCTCATCAGACCTTATTGACCGTATAAGTTCATTAATAGTATCTGTGTTCAAGAAAACTGATCGTAGATATATTAATGTCGGAAGCCATAAAGCATTCTTTAGCTCGACTACATACAAGAGATGTCATTCATGGGATGTTTCTTTGTTTATAGAGTTGTTTGAATTTCTCATTAAAAATATCTATGTGAAATTTGGCAACACAATATATCAGCAGCATATAGGTGTTCCAATGGGTACTAATTGTGCACCCCTGTTGGCCGACCTGTATCTGTTCTCTTATGAATATGACTATATGCTGGCGCTTTCAAAAACCGATCCATTCAAAGCCCGTTCCTTCTCATTCACCAAACGCCATATAGACGATCTTCTCGCTGTGGATAATCGCTATATAAATGACGCAGTGAAGGATATATATCCACCTTCACTGGATTTGAAGGAAACTACAGATAGCCCTACAGGCACATCATATTTAGATCTATATCTCTATAAAAATGAAGCGGCATTCTCTCTCGTCGACTTTATGACAAAAGAGATGATTACAATTTCGACATCGTAAACTATCCCTTTCTGGACAGTAATATTCCAGTGGGACCTGCATATGGCGTATACATATCTCGCTTAGTAGCATTTGCTAGATCCTGTGTTAAATGTGACGATTTTAATCAACGTCACAAAACATTGTTGCAGAAACTTATAAAACAGGGCTATTCCACCAAGCGCCTCCACTCAAAGTTTCTCAAATTTGGCGATACATATCGCATGCTGATAGCAAAATACGAACGTAGCGTGCAAGATCTATGGCGCTACGTTTCGTAACTTGTGTCTAATTCCGCTTAACCCGGGGCTAGGGGCCGTATGAACCCATGTACTTCAAGATCCTCATGGTACTCATATGAACAGGCACAATCAAAGCGTGACTGAGATACATCTTTTTTTTTTAGATGACGACTCTATAACGAATATTATGGATTAAGATTACTGATCAGCGATACGGATTTGATATTTTTGGAACATCATGATGTCTTGCCGGCATCATTGAAAACTGTTGACCGCTTCTCTCTTGAAGGAAACCAGCTTATGTTTATGTATACTATGATTGTCTTTTTGAATTTCGTGCTAATACTGTTATATGGAATAGGTCTTTGGATTATGGACGCGGATATTCTTTAATGGACGACGACTGAATTATGAATGACGGACTAGACGCTTGTAATCATCTACATGAGATTCGAAATATTCTGACTGTCCTTGTGTGATCAGTATGCTCCTGGGTTATTCCAAACCATCACCCTCATCCTCCCCTTCAGTAATGGATTCCGGTATATCTGTATGTCTCCTTTTGTCAACTTGTGTCGAGGCACCTCTACAGGAGTTATTTCTGTTCTGTCTGTTCTCATGAGCCCTCCAGTCCCATGTGCTAGTTCCAGAGTGTAGACCCCGTCATGACGATCGAACAACATGAAGACAGTTAAACCAAACTTACCTTTTGATACTGTTTCGTCCTTGTGGATGTTGACGAACATATACTTCAGTACCGATCCGAATCGGTGAGTCTGTAAACTTTTTATCTCGGCGGCGCTTGCAAACCATATTCTTTGTATCTAACTTCTTTAGTACATGTTGCCGAACGAGCCGGAGCCGTGATGGGTGCTGCGACACCCAATCACCATACAGGTCTACGCTTGCATCATTGTCTTCATCATCGCCATCATGTGAAGATCCTGGGAGCCGATCTATTGGGAGCTGACGTTCTGTTCAAACAGAAAGTGATAGGGCAAATAACCGGTAATAACTGTGGTGTTGAATTATATGCAAAACACAGCTCATTGAAATTACAACACATATAAAGAAAGTGGGAAGAGGTGCCGAAATACTGACAGAATCACATGACCTCGATTCGTGATATGTGTTGTATCTCAGATACGCTTTTATTGTACCTGTTCATCTGGCAACTTGGATGATATGACCACACAGCCCCTAGCACCGGCATGAGCGGTATTAGATACAAATCTAGAGAGCTATGATGGAAATGCTGTGACAACTCGTATATTGGTAATTGGTGAGCTGTTTCGCTGTGACAATCCGTACACTGGGGATTGGTGAGCTGTATCGTCGTCAGATGAAAATGACGGCATTTAACACAAAAGACTAGTCTGTAAGGCCCGATGTCCACCCAGCGTCAAATTCCCACAAATGCCAACATATATCAAAGACCAAAAGGTCAAAATGCATGGCCAACGACGTTTCTGTTGGCTCGGAAAAGTTCGGAGAAGATTGTTTAGAGTACGATTTTATCTATCTATCTATCTATTAACACATTTCCGTTTGAGTGAAACAGAGTAGTTCTACTCTTTCTGATTCCATACATTTTCCACAGCTCTGCAATAATACCTCTCTTCATCGATATGGAGGCTCTAGGGTCCGTAGTGGGTGAAACTCTCTCATACTAACGCCTTTGCCATGGCGCAGGCCGTCTTGTCGCGAGTGGAAAATGCGAACGTAAATTTGGAAAACCAGTCTATAATTACAAGCATATTTTACATGCTATTACTAGTCTTGTCCATCAATGTATAGTCCACGGATATAATTTCAAATGGTTTAGATGTGATGAGATGCTTCAATGAAGTCCGTACCAGGGCGGTAAGGTCCTTTGCCCCTAAGACATCTTTCTCAACTGTCTAGATACGTCTGCTCTGTAAACCAACATATTTCTCGTCTCAACGCCTCTGTACCTACATCATGTATTCTGGAGAAACACCGCTAAGGGTCTATTCGTCATGTAAGGAAAACACAGGAAAACAGGTGACTACATGTAGGGAAACTTGTTATCCCGGAAAAGCTACCAGACAGGATGTATTGCACAGGGTGTTCCCTTTTTGAAGATCCTTACATGACGAACTTCCAGCGCTAAGAGGACTCGTATGTTATCTTCAGCAGCGTTACTGGTATCCTTGCGACATACCACTCTTCTCAACTATGCGGTCCCATTGCTTAAGGAAGATTAACACTGGTCCAATCTCTGAGGATCGTTTAACTCGGGATGGCTGCCGTGACCCACACTGCGGTAGTGAACCAGCCTGCTGATTATTGGGTCATCTCAATGAAACTTGTTCATGTTCTCCTTGTCCCATGCTAGAAGTGCTGTAGCTGACTTACCGATGCGTTCATCAAATTTCGCACCAATGACGTTCAAGGTCAAATATATGTTCCTCAAGGCTGCATTCTGGAGTTTTTCTGGAACTAGACCATTCCCTAGTATCCGGGTCACCTGCTCCAGGCATTCTTCCATTCGGCAAGGAATAGTTCATTCGTTCGCTTTTCGGTCACCAAGTGTCGTAAAATGTCAAAATTAGCCCATTTACTCTTCATAATGGGCATCCATTCGGCAATATGAAGTGATGTTAGAACAGCGGGAAAAATGCAAATAAGAGATGTGACCAAGTTAAAATATTAGTAATTTTACACTAAATTTTCTCCTAGAAACATGTGAAATGCTACACAAACTTTATAAATAATTCCCAAAACCTCAACAATATACGTCCCTTCCATCCATTCTGGACTGTAAATGGGTTATGTTGTAAAGAAAATGGTTCTGGCAAATTTATATCATTGTAATAAAAACTGGGTGTGCCATATTATCTAGAGAAATCTAATTCCAGGGAGAGATAACTCCTGTATGTAACAGAGTATGCAATACCATAAATATAACACCAATAAATACAGGGTGGATTATTTTAATCGGAACTCCTGGTTTTCTTTCCATCTGGCTCAGAAAATAGCGCTTCAGGTGCAACTAGGCAGTCAAAATTGATAATCTGGCGTAAGGACACATCTCCGCTTCGTAATGGAGTCTTCGTTGAGATAATACATAAAGTGCACTATTATGCGTTTAAGGGTGCACTCCAGGGATTCTTCTATTCGGCAAGGAATAGATCATGGGTCCGCTTTTCGGCCACCAACTGTCGTAAAATCTTCAACCCAAATCACCCAAAAGAGCATGACTAAACCATTAGTTTAAGACAAAACACTTATATGTTATAGAAAACTGAATCTCGAACATTCCCACCAAGCTTACATCATTTTTCCTAGCGAATTTATCAAAAAGTCGAAAAATGGTAAAATTCGGCTCAGTTTCCAGAAAAATCTGTAAGAACGATTTCAATTAAATCATGTTCCCAGGTCCAGTACCAACTTGAAAAGGCGAAAAAGTGGGGGTCGGCCTTCGTTTTTTTGTCAGAATTTTCTCTCCATAAATGAGTCATGAATTTTAGTCACAGCCAAGGGCATAACTGAGGCAGGAAAAAATTTACTCCCTGGTTCCGAATTACAAGCGTCTGGTCCGTCATTCATAATTCAGCCCTCGTCCATTAGAGAATATCCGCGCCCATAATCCAAATTCCATATTCCATATAACAGTATTAGCACCAAATTCAAAAAGACAATCATAGTATACATAAACATAGGCTTGTTTCCTGCAAGAGAGAAGCGGTCAACAGTTTTCAATGATGCCGACAAGACATCATGATGATCCAAAAATATCAAATCCGTATCGCTGAGCAGTATTCTTAATACCGTTTAGACGATGGTTCCTCGATAATTTCGTCAACATCATCGGACTCACAGGTATTGTCCGACAACCGTGAAAAGGCGTCAGCATCGATATTGGATTTCCCCGATCTGTACCGAAAAGTGAAAATGGAACTGACCAGCTGGTTCATCCGTCGCTGTTTCAGCTCTGGGGCCTCGTCTTTCACGTAATTGTTGTCAGTGAAAACAACAAACAGGGATCTCAACAGGTAAGAACGAAATTTCAGTGCGAGCAACTCGATTCTCTGACTGGAATATCTAGCTGTACGTTCCGGATTTCGGTGTCCACTTGATGCGTATGCTATCACCCGCAACTGTCCATTTTGTAGTTGACCGAGCACTGCGCCCAGACCAGTGTCACTGTCGCCACCCTCTAGGACAACAGGAAATCAGGATATGTCAGAATTGGAGAACTGACAAGCTTTGCTTTCAGCGTATAGGAAGCCGTCTCGCATCCACTGTTCTACATCTCGATTATGCTAACATTATAACTGGGCCTGTCAGTAGACATACCATTCTGAGGGTGGACGTGTCCCAGGAATTTGACCTCAGTCCTAAAGAACTAACAATTTCCCAACTCGACCCTCAATCCATGGTCTTTGAGTTTCTGTGGGACAGCAATGTTCGGCGATGTCATGCGGCCAGACGATAACATCGTTTATATATACAAACGAAAAGATATCCTCGAAACACATTGTTCATAAGTCTCTGACAGTTTCCATGGGCATTTGTGAGCTTGAACGGCATACTATTAAACTCAAACAGTCGAAAAGCGCCATAAAGGCCGTCTATGTGATGTGTATACATCTCCCACTGTTTTCATGTTTAACTTATGGAAGCCGATAACCATTCTTAGTTCTCCAGACTTCTCCTGCGATACAGCACGGCGAATGGTACCACATCAGTCGTTGGTTTTCGGTGGATGATGGTCTGACTTGTCTAACCCAGAGTCAAGACGTTACTTTACCGCTTCAAAAGTTATATCGCCTCCCGACGATCTTGTTCCGTTCCCTCAAATTCCTCAAACTGTGGATCTACTACTGAGAGATGTCTCATCCCCACAGAGTTACTCACTAGTATTTTGTTTATTTACACCGTAACCGACAGATCTTCAGCCTAGTCTGGTTCGTTTTGCTAACCATATGTCGTCATCTGAAGTGTTCATAACTTCAACATAGCCATTCGAAAGCGTTGAGGCTACAAACAGTTGGCTCCCACTTGGTAAGTACTTCATCTGCTGCACAAGGACATTCTGATCGCAACCCAGTTTCCATCACTGGACAGCAATGTCTGCATCAACCTTCCGGCAGCTACCAATTACCTGACATCAGGCACCCGAACTCGATACACTCGACGACACTCCGCCTAATGTAGCCATGTTCATTGTGGCTCCGACTGATCAGTCTAAGCCGCTTTCTGCACTGATTCTTAAAATGCCCGATTTTGTCACAGTAGAAACATTTCAATTCATGCTTGGGATGGGGGTTTACAACATTTCGGGCCACATGCTTGGGATTGGGTTCACAACAATTTTGGCCACATTTACATTTTTATTCAAAAATTCTTTAGCCAACCCACTGCCCAGCAAGGGGCGTCAGCGCCGTTAACTGAGATAGGGGTTCTGGGTCAATAGACACTTCTTTAACCTTGACTTTCTTCGCTTTAGAGTTACTTTGCTCTGCTCTCTCTCTCAGTTCTTTGATTGTCAGATTCGGGCGGTCGCGAACCCGCCGTTTCAAGAATCGCTGTAAAGAAGGTGGTTTAACACCCTAAGAGAATTGACCGCGCCAATTTTTTTCTCACATTCTTCATCTGATAAGGATGCCTTCTCTAAAATCTCAACGAGAGAGTGGGCACATTCGGTTATGCTTTCAGTTGAGAACTGCGGTCGATTATAGAACTCGCTCATTCGCTGAGGGGTGTCGCACGCGCACTAAACACTTGTTTCGATACACTGAACAAATGTGGGGTCTCTGGCTTTTGCTGGTGTGTTTTTTCTTCAGCTTCGCCCTGCAGATAACCTCGGAGAAACAGGACCACTGCCTGCCCCTTGGATCCCTTTCCCATTATAAAAGGGAAGCTCAACAGGTGGTGGTAGAACAATCCGTTTAGGCACCGCTGGAGCTCGTTGGTCTCGAGCTAACTGTAACCGCAGTTCCTTTAACTGCTGCCTTTATGCAGTCATTTCATCCTGGATTCCGTCGCGATATACGGCTGCCTGGACATCTGGAGGGGGCGATGCCTCTGGTAACTCCACCTGGTTACTGTTTAACTCCAGAACTCTCCCTTACCCCACTTCTAATATGACATGCGACAGCTGGAACCTGCTGTCAGTTCGACCAATAAGGGAGGCTACAAAATCAGTTTGTTTCCATAGAGTTTTTCATTACTCTGGAAGACACAGTCAAATGTGATAACCAGTTCCAGTAATAACTTTGTATTCAGTGTATACAGTAAAACACGTAAACAATAGCAAGGGGAGATAACTTCCACTCCTTGTTGACCTGACTGTCTACCAGGATGGAGCAGTAACCAGGTGGAGTTACCTCAGCAGGGGTCCAAGAATGGAGCTTGGCGAACCCGTGATGACTCTCTAATGTCAAACAGCGATGCCAAAATGTCATCCATGCCACCACCTCAATCAGTCACCAACTTGGGGGAATGAGAGGTGCAGGATTTCATTCACGTATGCAGAATAAGGGTTATGTAACTCTCGGGGACGGACAATACATTCCCTCGAGGGATAGTTATAGGGATAGGGCATTAGGGGGCCGTCACCATGCTGTGCAGACAGCCTACACGGGACACATAGAAACTATCCCTGTCCAGTTTCCCCATAAAGAAGGGATGCGTCTAAGGGAGGGGGATAGGTTGAGCAGAACAAGGAGAAACACTACTCTGGAGCAAACAAATAGTATTGTTAAAGACAAATACCCTGGAGAACTTCATGACCGGTATCCTAGTCCTCATCGTCATCATCGAATCAAAGATAGACGGCAGCCTTATCTGGGCGGTTTTGATGTCGAAGATAACAGGTACGATTCAGATGTGACCCAATCTAGTGATGTGGATAATAGTTCACGAAATCGACTTCGTAGACGCCAAGAGAATGTGAAACTTCCTACCTATGATGGAAAGTTCCATTGGATGGCATTTGACCCGCGATTTGAAGAGATTGCCGAACGCCAGCGTTGGGGATCAAAAAAGAAGTTAGGGAAATTGGTAGAATCTCTTCGGGGGATTATTATTATTGTTTTATAGTAGAGTTACACCATCCATTCGCACAAACTATAATCGACTGTGCGAGAAGATGAATTCACGTTTTGGTAGAAAGGATCCCCCGACATCAGTCCGTCGACAACTGGCAGAACTAAAACAAGAACTGGATGAATCTTTGGAAGAATTCGCAGAGCGAACACAGGCTCTGGCATTAGACGCCTGGTCTGGCACCTCTAATGACGTTGGTCATGCCCATGCGGTCGAGGCCTTCTTAACTCTATCTGGCCTGGCCTTTTTGGGACCTGTCCTGGCCTGGGGGGGAGGCGAAATGGCCGCCCCTAATTATTTTTCTTACCCATTGAGCTAGGGGGCTGAAACTTACCACACTATACCCTTGGGTCAAGCTCTACCAAACAATATGAAAAAATCCAAGATAACCGCTTTGATGACGTCACAGTGACGTCATTTTCAAAAACGGCATTTTTAGTCGATTTTTCGGTCGAATTTTTCGATTTTTTTATTTATGAAATTTCTCCGCAAAAACTGCATGATAAATTAGTAAAAATTAATGTGATGTGAAATAGAATAGTTTTTGCCCACTTTTCATCGCGGAAAAGCAGTAAGTTAGAAGAAATATGACAAAAACTTGGCCGCCATTTTGATTTTACCCATGATCCTCTGCTCGTGGGGTTATGCAAATAGGCTCAAAATCACCCCGATATGATAAACTATAAAGTCAAAGAGTTTCAGTTCTCCATTTTTTTGGTCGTTCTGGACATAGCGCAGAAAGTTTGGTAGGCGGGCCATTTCACCTCCCCCCCCCCCAGGCCAGGTAAGGTTAAAGGGCTGTGTTGATAACGGTGCAGCTTTGGTAGCAATGGATAGATATCCTGAGACCATCGACGAAACTCTCCAAATAGTCAGGCAAACAACTCATAATCGAGCTACACTTCTGTGACCATCATACAAAAACAAAGTACGACAGCTACACATCAATGGAGATGGGATTCTTAAGCAAGTTTGTTTTAGATCCAGTTGAGATGGGTCCAAATACTGCTGGCACGTCAATAAATGATGCAGTTCGGCAGGTACAGGGTGGGGAGTCACAAAGAGTCAGCAAGATGGAGGCGTAGATGGAGTGGCTTGGCCGAGAGGTTCAAGAAAACTGATCGTAGATATATTAATGTCAGAAGCCATAAAGCATTCTTTAGCTCTACTACATACAAGAGATATCATTCATGGGATGTTTCTTTGTTTATAGAGTTGCTTGAATTTCTCATTAAAAATATCTATGTGAAATTTGGCAACACAATATATCAGCAGCATATAGGTATTCCAATGGGTACTAATTGTGCACCCCTATTGGCCGACCTGTATCTGTTCTCTTATGAATATGACTATATGCAGGCGCTTCAAAAACCGATCCATTCAAAGCCCGTTCCTTCTAATTCACCAAACGCTATATAGACGATCTTCTCGCTGTGGATAATCGCTATATAAATGACGCAGTGAAGGATATATATCCACCTTCACTGGATTTGAAGGAAACTACATATAGCCCTACAGGAACATCTTATTTAGATCTCTATCTCTATAAAAATGAAGCGGGCATTCTCTCTCGTCGACTTTATGACAAAAGAGATTATTACAATTTCGACATCGTAAACTATCCCTTTCTGGATAGTAATATTCCAGTGGGACCTGCATATGGCGTATACATATCTCGCATTTGCTAGATCCTGTGTTAAATGTGATGATTTTAATCAACGTCACAAAACATTGTTGCAGAAACTTATAAAACAGGACTATTCCACCAAGCGCCTCCACTCAAAGTTTCTCAAATTTGGCGATACATATCGCATGCTGATAGCAAAATACGAACGTAGCGTGCAAGATCTATGGCGCTACGTTTCGTAACTTGTGTCTAATTCCGCTTAACCCGGGGCTAGGGGCCGTATGAACCCATGTACTTCTAGATCCTCATGGTAATCATATGAACAGTCACAATCAAAGCGTGACTGAGATACATCTTTTTTTAGATGACGACTCTATAACGAATATTATGGATTAAGAATACTGATCAGCGATACGGATTTGATATTTTTGGAACATCATGATGTCTTGCCGGAATCATGGAAAACTGTTGACCGCTTCTCTCTTGCAGGAAACAAGCCTATGTTTATGTATACTTTGATTGTCTTTTTGAATTTGGTGCTAATACTGTTATATGGAAAATGAAATAGGTCTTTGGATTATGGACGCGGATATTCTCTAATGGACGACGGCTGGATTATGAATGACGGACTAGACGCTTGTAATCAAGAAGAGTACCCTTCTAACTAACAAGTCTGAAACCGGGGAAAAGTTGAATTTGATACTAAAACTTTTGCAAACTCAATCCTGAGGAATGAATCGGTACTCTCCTAGCAACAGCCCAAGGAGTAGTAGTGGGAGTTCCCCTTCCCCCGCTAGGGGAGATTGGCCGGTTTAGTGTAGCTGGTTCCCCACAGTTACCGTTAAACTAGAACGGGCTGAGAACGTTGGCCAGTTCTTAGCCCCTCCAGTTAAACGCACATGCCAGTCTGTAATGCATACTAGGAGGGATGCGGATGTGGAGGTCTCTCAGATGACAGAGCACGGAACAAGAGGTAGTGAGACAGAAAACGAAAGCTCCCAGCTATGGGAAGACACCATGCGCAAAACTGAGGGGTTGACTTAGTTATTCCAGCAGTGGCCAATGGTCTGACGACTATGGCTGTGGTAGATTGTGCTGCGCAGATCACTCTAGTGAGTGATGCATTCTATGCCCAGCTGAAGTCTGGGCCTGACAAGAGTTTGTGACTGCAAGATTTGCTTCGGGAGTGAGTTTGGGTATCGAGAAGCAAACATATCTTTGGGGTGTGTATGTTGCACCAATATCTGACTCCTTTATTTTAGGTTTAGATATTCTCGTGAAGCAGCAGTATGTCGTTAACCTGGGTAAATACACTCTTTCTGTCGGTGACGAAATTCTCTCTGCAACCCTTGTATGGAATAGTGTTGGAGAGACTCAGAGGATGTGTCGAGTGACACTTCACAAGAGAACAGTGATTCTCCCAAATAGTGAAGTGGTTACTCATGCCAGGTTACAAGAATTTTAGAGCCACATGCCTTACCAACACAAAGAGGTGCTCCTACAACCTTCGGGAGACTGCAAAGATTTGCTGGTGCTCAGTAGTATTTCCCTTGGGGAGAGATTAATTCCGGTTTCCTTTCTTAACTTGAGCAACGGATTCGTTACACTTAAAAAAGGATCTGTAATTGGTAGCGCTGTGGAAGTTATTTCCATCGACTCGTTGAAGACGTAAATTTACAAGACGTTGAAGACGTAAATTACAACAGCAAGAACCAAAGGCAGCACAGGCGAATCAAGCCTCCACCTGGGCGGTCAATGACCCAGCCCCGAACCCAAGCTAGAAAATTCTAAGGTGGGTATAATGGGATTGCCTGAACATGTGCAAGATCTTTTCAATAGGGCCTCGGAACAACTGTCAGCTGATGCGGCTCTGTTACTGAAGGACGTTTTACTTGATAACGCAGACGTTTTCTCCAGTTCTGACCTTGATATCGGCTGCATTGAAGGTATCACTCATGCAGTAGATACGGGCGACTCTCCTCCTGTAACGGCCCGGATGAGGCGAACTCCTCTAGTCTTCCAGGAGGAGGAAGAAAAACACCTCAAGTCTATGCTATTGGCTGGCGTGATCCAGCCATCGACATCTGAATGAGCATCCGCACCAGTGTTGGATACAAAGACGGACGGTGGAGTAAGGTGTTGCATCGACTACAGAGATGTCAACTTCAAGACTGTTAAAACGGTCTCCTCCCTCCCCCTAATCAGCGAATGTATCCATACTCTGGCTGGAAACCTATGGTTTAATACCCTAGACATGGCGTCTGGGTACTGGCAGGTTAAGATGGACGCAGAAGACCAGCATAAAACTGCATTCTTGACCAGATATGGTCTGTGTGAGCATACCAGGATGCCTTTCGGCCTCTGCAATGCCCCGGTTACTTTCCAGCGTCGTGTTGAGCTTGTTCTCAGAAGACTCCTTTTAGGTGAGGTTTTGGCCTATTTGGATGATGTTATTGTTCTCGTTCGTACAACATTTGGAAAACATCAAAGAGGTCCTGCAACGATTTCGCACACATCACCTCAAGCTGAAACCAAATAAGTGCTCACTCTCCCAGGTTGAAGTGCCCTGAGTGGGAAAGAAATCTCTCTGGATCTCACAAAAGTTAAGGCAGTAGTAAGCTGACCAATTCCCCAATGCACCAGAGATGTTGAATCCTTTTTGGGTTTTGCTAACTAGCACCGAGACCATATCAAGAATATGGCAAAGCTCGCCTCTCCGCTGTACGAGCTGACAGACCCTAAAGATAGCTTCCAACGGACACCTCGCCACCTTTCAGCTTTCGAGATGATAAAAATTGCCTTGACTAGTGCACCGGTACTGGCGTACCCTAGTCGCTCAGATCATTTTGTCCTAGATAACGATGCCAGTGACTACTCGATAGATGCAGAATTGATTCAGTTTCGGGGGGGGGGGGCAGGAATGGAAGATCAGCTATGGCAGCTTCTCGTTGGCTCCACAGCAAAGGTGTTACTGCACCACTCGCAAAGAGTTGCAGGCTATTGTAAGATTTACTTCTCAGTTCAGACATTACCTTTTGGGCCGACGTTTCAGCGTGCGGACAGACCACAGTAGTTTAGCGTGACTGTTGAGGTTCAAGTCAATTGGGGGACAGCTGGCTCGCTGGTTAGAGGAATTGAGTCAATATGACATGCAGATTCTCCACCGGGCGGGTAGGCAGCACCAATGCCGATGGGCTGTCACGAATACCAGACGATATAGACATTTGCGACTGTTATCATGCTGGATGTGACCTAGACTTGTTACCATGTAGGGGTTGTTCCTACTGTACACGGGCTCAACAACAGTGTTCAAGATTCGAAGACGAAGTGGATGACATTCTCCGACTGACAGTGCGTGCCTTGGCAGAACAGAACTAGGATCTAGCCGGACTGTTCAATATTCCCAAGAGATGCCATGGCTTGGGCATTATTCGAATAAGGATCTTCGACGACTTCAGTTCACTGACCCAGATTTGAGCACTGTGATTATGTGATCGCCAGTTCTGTACAAGGTGCGGGACCGAAAAAGGGAATATGTCATTCATCACGATTGTTTAACCCTATCTGGCCTGGGCTTTTTGGGACCTGTCCAGGCCGAAATGGCCCGCCCTAATTATTTTTCTTACCCCTTGAGCTAGGGGGCTGACACTTATTACACTATACCCTTGGGTCAAGCTCTACCAGAAAATGTAAAAAAATCCAAGATAGCCGCTTTGATGACGTCATTTTCAAAACCGGCATTTTTGGGTCGATTTTTCGGTCAGATTTACCGATTTTTTTATTTTTGCAATTTCTCCACAAAAACTGCATGAAAAATTAGCAAATATTAATGTGATATGAAATAAAATAGTTTTTGCCCACTTTTCATCGCGGAAAAGCAGAAATTTTGAAGAAATATGAAAAAACATCACTTTTCTGGTACCCCACGTGGCCGCCATCTTGAATTTACCCATGATCCTTTGCTCGGGGCGTTATGCAAATAGGCTCAAAATGACCCCAATAAGATAAACTATAAAGTCACGGAGTTTCAGCTCTCCATTTTTTTTGCCATTCCGGAGATAGTGCAGAAAGTTTGGTAGGGGGGGTCATAATGCCAGATAGGGTTAAAGATTTGTGAAGACCGAGGGATCCCAGCCTGGGTACAACGAGTTCGACATATTCTATTGTCAGCAGAGCTAACTAATATCACTACTTCGGAGGTACCGGGTTTTGATTACAAGCGTCTAGTCCGTCATTCATAATCCAGCCGTCGTCCATTAGAGAATATCCGCGTCCATAATCCAAAGACCTATTCCATTTCCATATAACAGTATTAGCACCAAATTCAAAAAGACAAAAGTATACATAAACATAGGCTGACCCATCAACACCTAATCCATTAACACTGAACCCTGTGCCCGCCGGCGTCACGACTCTGGCAGTGAGCGATTCTCCAGGACAGGTGGAAGAGTGTCACCATGAAGCACTCGGGAACAGCGATGATTGTGAAAAATCTGCGGAGATTTGGGGTTAGCCTGATTTTCGATGATGTTGATGCAGTGCAGAACGGAGGAGGGATAGGACAACACGAAGTGGTAGGGTCTCTAAGATACCAAATCGCCTCGAGGAGTACCTTTTGATTACAACACATATAAGGGAAGTGGGAAGAGGTGCCGACATACTGACTGCGTCACATGACTTCACAGAATAGTCTTCTGGTTAACCTATTCTAAAGCACATACCATGAATCTAACGATTCGTGATATGTGTTGTATCTCAGGTACCCTGTTCATGTGGCAACTTGGATGATATGACCACACGGCCCCTAGCACCGGCATAAGCGGTATTAGATACAAATCTAGAGAGCTATGATGGAAATGCTCTGACAACTCGTATACTGGTAATTGGTGAGCTGTTTCGCTGTGACAACTCGTACATTGGATACTGGTGAGCTGTATCGTCGTCAGATGTAAATGACGGAATTTAACACAAAAGACTAGTCTGTAAGGCCCGATGTCGACCCAGCATCAACTTCCCACAAATGCCAACATATATCAAAGACCAGAAGGTCTGTACAGGGGGCGGACCTCGGGGACGAAACGTCCACCAGCAGAATCTCGCCATATACAGGAAAAAATTACAACACATATAAGGGAAGTGGGAAGAGGTGTCGACATACTGACTGCGTCACATGACTTCACAGAATAGTCTTCTGGTTAACCTATTCTAAAGCACATACCATGAATCTAACGATTCGTGATATGTGTTGTATCTCAGGTACGCTATTATTGTACCTGTTCATGTGGCAACTTGGATGATGTAACAGTACTGTATATAGTTCGTGGTCGAAGGTCCCGTCAAACTTCTGATGTGGCATATGGTGGCGGTTTGAGATAGTTGCGTAACTAGATTCACGACACCTTCATTCGAGCAAGGCACACTGATTTTAACTAATTGGTAGTAAGGGACACCGTTTTTAATTAACTCAAGGATCATTCATCACGATCATTTAACGCACTATTCTCACTTCAGAAACTGGTTAATTCAGTTTTTTACGTCTTTCCATCTTGTACGTGTGAAGGTTATGTTTATGCATAGAATTTATAGCAGTTATGTTCAGATGGAGTGATACAGAGAGTCTGGGTCCTGCAGATCCCAATCTTTAGACTACGATGAGAAGGGACTGCACTCTCCAGAGGATGTCACTTTGCCGACTGTCAATCCGGACACAACTGACATGTCGCCAGAGGTGATCACTTCACCGACTCTCAATCCCGACACAACTGACACGGCTGAACTTGCTCTCGAGAGTCTGGACAGAGTGTTACAACGCATATAAGGGAAGTGGGAAGAGGTGCCGACATACTGACAGAGCCACATGACAGTATAGTCTTCTGGTTATTCTAAAGCACATACCAAGAATCTAACGACTCGTGATATTTGTTGTATCTCAGGTACGATTTTATTGTACCTGTCCATGGGGCAACTTGGATGACATGACCACACGGCCCCTAGCACCGGCATAAGCGGTATTAGATACAAATCTAGAGAGCTATGATGGAAATGCTCTGAAAACTCGTATATTGGTAATTGGTGAGCTGTCTCGCTGTGACAACTCGTACACTGAGGATTGGTGAGCTGTATCGTCGTCAGATTAAAATGACGGCATTTAACGTAAAAGACTAGTCTGTAAGGCCCGATGTCGACCCAGCATCAACTTCCCACAATGCCAACATATATCAAAGACCAAAACATCTGTACAGGGGGCAGGCCTCGGGGACGAAACGTCCACCAGCAGAATCGACAATTTCATGTTAGAATCTGGACGGAGTGTTCCCCATACAGAGACCGCCAGTGCCATTGGTAGCCTCAGTATTGCGGGACACCCTCTTTGTGATCAACATCCAAACTTATTGGTTTACATTGATGTTCCTGCACTGGAGCTGCCAAAGAAAAGGAACAATCGTTCTTCGCCTTGTCCTGTCTGTGATGTCCGATCACCTCATATTCGTTGACATGTAATAACAGGACATTTTCCTTGGTTTGTGGCACCAAACACTGCTTGTTTCTGTTGCAAGAAGCAGATTGGGCAGCCGGATCACCTGAAGTCTCATTTACAAACCCATGCTGCTGATGGGCACTTTGACCACCAGCGGGAACCGGAATGGCTGGGGCGAATATTCGGAATGGTTGAGCTTTTGATGACCAACTTGGGAGTGGGGGATATCAACTCACTGCTCCATCATCTCGAGGTTCGACCGGAGATACTCCCAGCTGGACCTCGCTGTGATGGAACAGAGAGACAACTTTTGTCTCTGATTGCGTCGGCATTGGGGGGATTCTTGCCATTGACCATTCTGTCCACCTTCATGTGTAGCGGCCCTGTTTAATTGGAGGATCGCGGCAGAACAGATTTCTGAGCTGAATGTGGATCAGCGAAAGGAACTAAAGTATGTCGAAACAATGTGTACAGCCGAGGCTCTGTTCACGTCTGATTGCCCTGTAGATGCCAAGTCGATTATCGACCATTGTGGTCATGCCATTAGTGACGCTCATTTCCATCCTAATGCATTGTTATCGCGTGGAAGGTTCTCTGATTTAGGAGAGGTGGAAGATACTCTGTGTAAACCGCTACCAGAATATCAGGCACAATTGCGGTTCGCAGTTGCTAATTTCATTTGGCCACGGTCCTGGCCAATACATCGGCTAATCATTGACAACAGGATAATTTGTAGTTTTGGCATCCACCCCAAGGCTATATGGGAGGCAACGGATTCGACCTTCAATCGCTTAAAGGAGCTGTTACCTTCCGGCACAGTAGGGCTGGGGAAAATTGGACTAGATTATTCCCAAGCAAGTGATTCATCCAAGATGGCTAGGAAACGACGACAAGGGCTGCGACGGATGCTCAATATGGTGGGATCACAAAAGGCAACTGTCACGCTACATATCCGTGATTCTGGGACAGGTCAGGCCCACCAAGACGCCCACCGGATTGCAAGTAATGTACTTAAACCGGATCACTTCATCTATCTACATTGCTTTGACGAATCGTTGAGTGTCGGCCAGCAGTGGCTTGACACATTTCCAAACCTGTATATTGGCTTGTCGCCCTTGATCCTGCAAGAACGTCGCCACTCAGAAATGGACAGGATTATCCAGCAAGTTTCACTGGACCGCTTACTACTAGAAAGTGACCATCCCTACCTGAAGCCTCCGAGATGTGCAGCGGGACATAACTGCAAAAAATACTCCACTTCTTTTGTTATCCCTGTCTTTCACAGCGAGTTGCCCACCTTAGGAACACTAGTGTACATACCCTCCATTCCACCTTCATGGTGAACTTTATCCGATGCTTTCAAATGACTGAGTAACTCGAGATATGTGTTATGTATAATACTGGGACATCTTTTACAAAACGGGGAGGGATGTGCTAGGGTCGCGGTAGATGTAATAGCTGTTGGGGTCCTCCCTGTAGTGTAGCTCTCCTGTACCTGAGGGAGTTTATGTGCTAGCAAGAGGGATATTCGAACAGTCGATTCCTGGATTTCAAACTGAGCACGTCGCTAGTGACTTCGCTCGTCTCTGCGACATATGTATCGATTATTCAGACCAGAAATCATAGTAATACGGGAGACAACTTCGTTCAATCCACAACCCATAGCATCCTTTGAACGCTGTAGAGGATGACACCAATCCGATAAATCTGACTACGTTTACTTGACTTCGTACGTTCCTACTACGCCATGAATCTTCTTACTGAACTTACATGTACACTCCGGGAAAACATGGCTCCATGGGTCGTACGGCTCTATCTGACAATAAACAATCCCTCCCCGCTCTCTGTCCACTGCTTTTATCGAGTTCGGCAAATAGTTTCCTTGCCGTGAAGAGCTGATCCGTCTGCTACCAGTCTTCAAACATCAACGGTCGGATGAATTTATCCTGGGTACCGCCATCATCTCCGTACGGGTCACGTGATCCGCATTATACAATGCCGATCACGTGACACGTACGAATATAATGGAGGAGAAATTCAACCGGCTGTTGATGTTTGAAAACTTATTGCAGACTGATCAGCTCTTCGCGGCAATGAAACTATTTGCCGAACTCGATAAAAGCAGTGGATGGGGAGTGGGGAGGGGTTGTTTTCTTGCCGGATAGAGCTGTACGACCCATGGAGCCGTGTGTTCCCGGAGTAAGTTCAGTAAGAGGATTCATGGAACGAACAAAGCCATGTAAACTTGACTATACATAACTATAATATTACGATGTCGAAATTGTAATCACCTCTTTTGTCGTAAGGGATACATCATTCTATCACACAAATATTATATACAAACACTCAAATGAACTTCTGGACAAAAATAAGTACTCTATCAAGATTCAATTCAACGGCAAGAAGGTTCTTTGGTTATCATATCACTCCTAGTGTGAATCGTAATCATGCTGACCTGATGTGATGTGACGGATGTCATAATGTTGTTTTTCTAAATATGAATCTTGAATTTGCAAAAAAAAAAAAGTTACTGTTATAATTATTGAATCTGCTCTACTTTCCGTTATTGCTATATTTATTCTATTTGCTAAACCATGCCAACAAGTCAAAACGATTTCATGGAGTTGTATGCAGTTAAATAAACCCTGGTCACTCTTCTAAACTTGGGAAAATCTTCAGTTCATTATCTGCAAGTATAGAGCTCCAGTTTCCCCGATGTTCCTGCTAAACTCCGCAACCATTAATGACCATGTCCATATACAAGTTTCAAGCCATAATTCTTTTCTCTTCCAAAGTACCGGTAGTGAAATGGTCTTGTCTATCTTTTTCACAACGTTGCTTGATAATTATCCTCATTACGGTACTAAACGGTTATGCCAAATCTGGGATATAATACAGCTATTAGTATTCTGCATAGCCAATGATATAAGATGTTGTGCGCGCTATTGTTCAATGCTAACAACTTTAATCGCCTATAACTCAGACATTTTATGTCAAATAGTACCAAATTTGGCCTCACATCACCAGAAGAGTCAGAAAGTTAAATATCATTAAGATATGGCACATTATTTGCAAGTTTTGAAGGTTTTAGATGAACACTGCAGTGATAATCAAGAAATCTTATGTAAATTGCAGGTTTTGTCCTAGTTCAGAGACACCCCTTACTTTGGCCCCAAACACATTATTGACAAAATCGTCAAATTTGTCTCCATTATATTCGTCAACATGTTGGTAACAAAATCATTGAGTTGTTTAGCCACAACTATTCCTATCAATAATGCCTGCGGTGGATAATCACAAGCGCCGAGTATTGATCCCCTTGTGCTATAAACCCGTACCATATAAACGTTCATTTTGATGCTCCTTACCAGTTATTTTCTGTAAGCTAATTCCTTCTCCCCCACGCTTGTCACTTTTATTAAAGTTCGCAGTGCTGGCGATTGGCTGTACACGAGCCGTTTTCACAGCGACCCCGACCTCACCCATATTACTTATTACTGTAGACGCCATGTTCATGTCAGTTCATCTGCGCATGCGTATTGGCCCAAATATACACAATATGGCGTCTACCGTAATAAGGGGAAGGTTGGGTTCGCTGTGAAAACGGCTCGTGTACGGTACAGCTAATCACCAGCACTGCGAACTTAATAAAAGCGACAAGCGTGGAGAAGGAATTTACCTTGAATTTGCCTTGAACTTAAGGTCATTATTATAAGCATATTATATGCTTGTCTACACCATTTTTTTTACTTTCTACCGTAACATATTGGTGCGCATGCTATTATCAATTAAATTGAAATTTTGTGGATTTATGATTCCAGGTGTTATTCGGCTCACTTTTGAAACTGTTCATTGAAGCAGCATTCACTGTTGAAGAAGACAATTGGTTCCATGGGTTCACAGCACGAATACAGAAACTGTTGGCTCTAAGATTAAGTCTACAGTGCTGTTTGTTCAATTTAAAGTTGTGTCCCCTTGTATTTCGGGATTTGGCAATTTGCACTGTGTTCGTATGGACTATGCATCTAGGCCGTGCATGATCTTATACTTCGCTTCCACAAAGTAACCGGTGAGGAGCATCAAAATGAACGTTTATACGGTACAGAGATCAATACTCGTCGCTTGTGACTATCAACCGCAGACATTATTGATAGGAACAGCTGTGGCTATGAGTTGTTTTGAAACGAGATCCTCTCTGAGGCAATGCATTATCCTATTTGAACATATAAGTGAGAAAAACATCTAAAGCTCAATAAAAATGTAGTTGCCTATCTCTCTAATACTTCATCCCAGGCCAAATAAACTAAATAAACGTATCCAGAGCAAGTTAGGATTGCAACTTCGGAGCAATTTAGGAATACCGAAGTCTGCCAAATTGGACTCCTCGGACGCATTTCAGCTGTCTGAGAACAGAACGTTCGAACGCAGCTGACAAGTGCGCGCGCAGAACACACCGGAAGTAGGAAGTTGTGAAGGGATTGGTTTGGTTTGTTTTTCAGAATCTGTCAAAAGTTGATCGAAGGTTCTCTACGTTTATACATAACTCGAAATGGCTCTCAAAAGGATAACAAAGGTAATTCAACTTATCGACTAAAGTAGAAAACATTCTGATCTAAATTTTATGTAACGTCGTCATCGTTAGTTCCATTTTCTTTGTGTCATTCAAAAGAAACCAACAAATTGCGATCGAGGGAAAAACCCTTTCAGTTTTACACAGTTACACTCATGATGTCACTTCAGAAGTGGGGGCATCGCGAAGTATTCTAACAGGAGCTGACAATTATCTGAATGCATTATGTCTGGACCTGATCTGAACGACTATATTCATGATTATTTTTTTCTGTAACAATTTACAATAATTTTAATTTAAAAATAATCCGTTCCGGTACAGTAACAAATTTAGTTCCTTGTGTACCGTAAGCTGGTAAGGTAATACACTACTGAGAACAATTCGCCGAGATATGGCCGTAACTGTACTCGAGAGATAGAGGGAAACTTGAGGGCGGGGAGGTATTGGATCAGGCCAGCAACCAACTTTTCAACGATGTACCCAAATTTGTATATATGTCAGTTTGTTTTGGGAAAATGAATTATTTCAAACCCAATTTTCTCCCACATGTTCTCCAATAAATATGAAATGAGAGCTATCTTATTTGAATATCCTCTCGTAACGTAACAGAAATTCTGGGCTATATCATATAGCGAACCACATCCATCTATACCGGTCATGTATTTCAAGGCTATCCTCGTGATATTAGCTTCGGAGCTCCTTATGCACTCGTCAATGGGAATCTTCAATCCCCCACACCAGAGAAAGGGTGGGGCTGGTATGGGATATACATGTATATGTAGGCACTGTCACCTCCCCATATTATGGAACAACTGACTGTGGTGTGGGACATGGGCAGGGGTCATGACAGGTATGTCGTCCAAAAAATTCCCCAGACAGTGGGGATATGTTGGGAGTAATGCTAGCCAAGTTGACATGGCTTTGTTCGTTCCTACTACGCCATGATGCCTCTCAATGAACTTACATGTACACTCCGGGATCAAACGGCTCCATGGGTCGTTCGGCTCCATCCGGCAATAAAACAACCCCTCCCAGCTCTCTGTCCATTTGTTTTATCGAATTCGGCAAAGAGTTTGATTGCCGTGAAGAGCTCATCCATCTGCAATCAGTCTTCAAACATCAACGGTCGGTTGAATTCGCCGCCATTATATTCATACGTGTCACGTGATCAGCAACGTATCGTGCGATCACGTGACCGGCCGTACGAAAATAATGGCGGAAGTTCAACCGGTCGTTGATGTTTGAAGACTGATTGCAGACGGATGAGCTCTTTACGGCAATCAAACTCTTTGCCGAACTCGATAAAACAAATGGACAGAGAGCTGTGAGGGATTGTTTTATTGCCGGATGGAGCCGAATGACCCATGGAGCCGTTTGATCTCGGAATGTACATGTAAGTTCATTGAGAGGCATCATGGCGTAGTAGGAACGAACGAAGCCATGTCAACTTGGCTAGAGTAATGCAGGTCTCTTAACGAAATCCCTCCCCCCTCCCCCAAACTCGAGCAAGGTTGAGGCTTAATGGAGGATTACCTGGGGAATCACAACAAGTTTATGCCCAAGGGTGTGAGGCTTTAACACATTTTGAGCCTTGTTTATGTTGGGATTGAGTTAATATTTCTTTACCGAGAGAGAAGGGACATTAATTGTATTTGGTTGAGGTTTATATTGGGATTTGATATTGCGCAATTTGAACCATTTTAACAACTCCCATTTGCTAAAGTATTCACTAAACCCCAAGGTTGGGGGAAGGGGGAGTGGGTTTTCACTTGACTCCTGCATAATACCAAGTGATCTGTGACATAGCCTCACCCTTCTCCAGGGTGGGTGGATGGGAATTTCCGTTGACAAGTTCATAAGCACTTAATCACAATTTTACTGATAATTCAGGGAGCATGGGTTCCGAATCTCGTTCTGCTCTTGCTAGGCAGCTTCGGATTCTGGGTTATGAAGATCCCAATTTTCAAAACTCTCCGTAGTGTCCTTTCGCGTGAAGTCAGCATTCATTAATACTGTTTTGATGTGTCCACATACTGCATGCACCTGTGCTGTAATATTCTCTCAGGAAACCTGTTTTAGGTAACCATGGTCAGAAAATGGGTAACTTATGGTAACCTGTAACTGGTGGTTCAAGGTTAAATACATGGCAATGCAAAATATTATGATAGCCTGGTAGGGGTTGTCTAAAACTGAAACTGGGTGACCTCTGACAGGAGAATGAGGTTTGCCTTACATTCATCATAACAGCATAAGCCTGAAAGATAGAATTAATGATTGTTAATTATTTTGATATTAAATGCTTCTATAAGATAATACAATATTAATATATTTAATGGCTAGAATATCTTTATTCCCCTGTCCAGAAAGGCATACAATATAAATATCATAGAGTGCAAGATCTCTGGTGCTAGGTTTCATATTAACTTGTGTCTAATTCCATTTAACTCCGGGCTTGGGGGTTATTGTTGACAAACAAGTTTTGGTTGCCTACCTGGTCTTGTACTGAAACCTATGAGCCTCCACTCTAATTCCCTGCTCTCCCTCAAGGACTGCTACATGTGGCATTGGCCAGCCCAGCAAGTCCTCATCATGATGAATGGAGTAGTAGATGTATGCCTCTACCACTGCCTTTGTCTTCAGAATCTCCAAATGAAAACATACTTGTACACAAAGAAATCTACATCAGATTAATTGTCAGTTGTGCTAATTTGGACATGTGATGCAGTTATATAATAACCTTGGATCAGGATTGATTTTAGACCCTAATAGTCATACATTCCCCAATCAAGTGGAGCTGATAATCACATTCATAAAATTGATTGAGGTGAGTGGAAATTGCAGAACAACAGCGGTTTTGAAAACCGAAAGACTGCATTCACTCCCAAAGTGGTCCAAATGAAGCTTTATATCTCAGCAAGAATCTGGGACCGTGGCCAGTGAATGACAGCATAATTATTGATGACTTCCATGTTATGAGTCGGGTGAATTTCAATCTCGCTGGTAAAGCACAGTAAACCATTCACTTGGTGTTTCCTCCCTTTCCGTTTTCTTATATTTTTCGCCCCGTGAGGCTCCCGGGGATTGACCTGTCATGGTCATGGTAAGAATAGGTCTCCGCTCCTCAGAGAGCTTGTCGTAAGAGGCGACTAACTGGGGCACCCATGGGGATCTGGGTGTAAAAAGGAATAGGACCCCACCCGTGGGGTCTCGGGTGTTAAAAGGAATATTTAAGACCCTACCCATGTGGTTTCCGGGTGTGAAAGGGAATAGGAACCAATGTCGTGACATGACTGAAATAGTGTTGAAAGCTACGTTAAATCATATTCACTCACTCTTATATTTTCCTAGGTTAGTCTATTGAGCATCTTCACAGTTTAAGTTAAATACTACACAAACAATCTTTTTCCTTGACCTAGTGAATAGGGTAAATTCTTCAAGTCGATCAGTGCGTGTGTTGTTGTATAGCCAATCAAGACTGCCAACTCCATGCAGCGAGGATTTTCTTTGATACATGTATCTGTGTGATCTTCAAATATGGCAAGCAGTGGTTGTATTGCTTACATGTATCTGTGTGATCTTCAAATATGGCAAGCAGTGGTTGTATTGCTTACATGTATCTGTGTGATCTTCAAATATGGCAAGCAGTGGTTGTATTGCTTACATGTATCTGTGTGATCTTCAAATATGGCAAGCAGTGGTTGTATTGCTTACATGTACATGTATCTGTGTGATCTTCAAATACATGTATCTGTGTGATCTTCAAATATGGCAAGCAGTGGTTGTATTGCTTACATGTATCTGTGTGATCTTCAAATATGGCAAGCAGTGGTTGTATTGCTTACATGTATCTGTGTGATCTTCAAATATGGCAAGCAGTGGTTGTATTGCTTACATGTATCTGTGTGATCTTCAAATATGGCAAGCAGTGGTTGTATTGCTTACATGTATCTGTGTGATCTTCAAATATGGCAAGCAGTGGTTGTATTGCTTACATGTATCTGTGATCTTCAAATATGGCAAGCAGTGGTTGTATTGCTTACATGTATCTGTGTTATCTTCAAATATGGCAAGCAGTGGTTGTATTGCTTACATGTATCTGTGTGATCTTCAAATATGGCAAGCAGTGGTTGTATTGCTTTTCAAACACTGAGGAACTGTTCATATCCTTCAAGCAGCTAGTGAAATTTGAAGTTTGAAGGTCTTTCAGGCTGCCACTTCTCCTAAAATGGATCACGGAGAATTGATTAAGCTGTGACATCATCAAACCTCACCTTGATGAGAAAATGTGTGATAGTTGTCCAAAGCAACGTGTGTGGTGTTCGAGTTGGGTATGCGAAGATGAGTATGGAGACACTATATATCGTACTCATCCTCCCCACAGCGCATGCTCCATTTCGCAGGCTCATTTACCATCCCTGCCTCCAATAGCGGAAGTTGACCTTTACTACGTTGCTATGAAGTAAGGGGAAAACCAACGAACGCACGGTTCAGTTTGAATCTGGCCGAACAGCTCCTCCAGTGTGGCACATGAGCGAACTACTTGTCATATACTAATTCTGTCCAGATAAACAGGGAAAATAATCTCCCGGTAATTCTTTTTAACGCTAGGTCAACAGAGGTATTATGCAGACTTGAAAAGTAATCGAAATGTTCGGCAAACATCTATTTTACTATATATGATGTCACTTCCGGCGATGTCCGCGAAGGCCCCGAATCCGGTCCAAAAATGTGACTGGTGGCTGGGGTGTTATTAGACCCCCAGCGAGGTGGTTGTATCATACTCTCCATCATCAATGGAGTTAGAACAATGTATCATGGGATAGTTCCCAGTTTTAAAACATTTGATTGGTCAATTCAAATTTTTTCAAAAAGAAATCAAGGATTTTCATTGGCTAGTGGAGAAAATTTAAAGAAAATCCAGCCATGGTAAAGGTCATTTGTCTACTTATCGACATAAAATGAAATTCCCTCTCCCTCACCTCGAGATGCTTGCCCCAGGTGTGCAATGGTCATGATTCACTTCTCAACCATACCTTTAGGAATTATTACAACTAAATGTTACCCTCCTTGCCCAACATTTATGCCTCATCCTGAGTTGATTGATGATATATCTTTGGTGTATTTTCAGGAAAGCAAAGAGATGGAGGTAGATCCTCCCACAGGTTGTTCTGCTGGTCCAGAAACTGAAGATGATAGTAAGTTACTTAACACTAGTAGTAGTCTAAGTGTCACCTGAACATTGAATAATTTACCACTCAGTGGAAGTAAATAGCTTTTATTAGAACGATTGTGTGAGATGGCATATTCAGCTGAAGAAAGTGCTGACTCAGACCATGTATATTGTTTTCAACTGGTTCATGCAGATCCATTCTGGTGCAAGAAGTTTTTGTTATGCATCTAAAGTCACCATTTGTGGCTAATTAGAACTACATAATTGAATTACCTGTTGTGTTATGAAATTTGTATATCACATATCTAATTTTCCTTTCAGTGTTTCGCTGGGGAGCAACAATACAGGGTCCAGTAAGTATAATCAATCCAGTTATGCTCTTCACCATAGGCAGACTATGCTATATATAAAGGCCAAACTGGGTCTACTAGTTTCTTTAAAAAATCTGATTACATTGATTTGAAGTTTCGTCAAAATCAGTAGGAATCGATTTCATGGAACTCTCCATTTCAAAAGTTTTTTTTATTGATATGGCAAATCATCAAATATATCAATCACCCAATTAAAGTTCAATCATCCCCATTTTGTGGACAAAACTCCCTCCAAAATCATTAAATTAATGAAGAAATAATAGACCACCCTTGTCAGCTGCGGATGATGGAAAAGTCCACTTCTTATGATTGAATCATCAGACGATGATTGACTGTACAAAGTATTTTGTCGGATAGTTGTTACAATCAGGGGAGATAATGCAGAATTATCTTCCTTTATATTTTGTAAACTGTCAGTGAAAGAATTCGATCTCAACAGAGTCAGGCCTTCATGATAGTGAGATCACAAAGTTCTGTCATGTGTTTTGACAGCGAGGCTCCGTCTTTATACAATCATCACTCACAGGAACTTTTTCTGTCCATTGGTAACTTTATCAACAGTGAACAGACAATTCAAAATTTCAAACACTTGAATGTTAATAATGTAAATTTTGACAGACCACAGTGACTTCATTACAAGTTTATTCACATAATGTGAGCAAGAGATCACCTTATATACTCATTTAAATATAGTGTCGTCATATAAATGAGTTTAATCGAAAATAAAAGTGACTGTTAATTGATTGAAAAAGTCAATTAGTGAACAAATTTGGGTAATCAGTCTATCAATCTTAATACATCAATACAGCCAAGAACTATTAATTGTAACCCAAGAGTTTGAATAGTTATGAACTGTTCTGACGTTTATTAATAAACATCAGGTGAATGTGTGAACAAGGGAGAGAACTCATATTGCTTCATTTTGCAGTTGATAGCGCATTTTCACACGCAGCTTTCACTGAGTAGATTTCAAAAATGTCAGTTAATTTAGTACTATTACAGAGAGACTATTCTGTACATTTTAGTGCCATCATTGGATGGAAACGGTTAATAGTGTCAGGAAATCGTATGCATCTAATTCTCCGACCCCCAATTTTGAGGGGATGGCTACCAGTTACATGTGAGACTTTTCTCCCAGAAGCGAATCTCACAGGGTGAATATGTGAGAGAGTTCTTGAAGTGGAGTGGAGTTTCATGGCAGGACCCACTTGTCTTGAGTAGATCAGTTATCTTCAAGCGGACATAAACTTTAATAAAATGACCATGTATTCATATATCTCAGATTTTGTAATTTTACTTTCCAGCAAGACAGTCCATATTCAGGGGGAGTATTTTTCTTAACTGTACATTTTCCAACAGACTATCCCTTCAAACCTCCAAAGGTAAGTGTATCAGTTAACTACAGACCAATAGGTGTCCTTAATTAAGGAAGATACAGAGTTCGTACGGGTCATGGAATTTCTGGAATATCATGTAAAAAAATGTTGCCTATTCCAGGTCCTGGAAAGTCAGGGAAATAAAGAATATTAAGCTTGGGTCAGGGAAAGTCATGAAATTTTGTATTTTTTGCTCTCAATATAATGTCCATCATGTATTTGTTTGAATTTCAATTTCTAAACTTGTCAAACGAAAATCGTGGTCGAAAAGAACTTGGGGTAAATCTAGAATTCTTTGGTAATTTCATACGGTGTTTACGTTATACGAAAACCACGGCAGAATATCGGAAACCTTTTGCCACGTGGATCATTGACGATTATTTCGAGGTTCCCGAAATTACCGTATTCAAGAACGATAACTCTTGACGTCTTCTGTAGTGAAACGGTCGCCATTTTGTTTATTCATCGAAGCGTGCAAGTGAAAAAAAAAACAGGCTAAACTAACAAAGCTTTAGGCTATGCCGGGAAAGTGCCGGTTCAACGATATCTGGCTAGAGAATGAGCTGTACGACGGGTGGTTGGCGATATTTTCGATGTCTCATTTTCTTCAATAAACAGATGATTTGGAAGGACAAAGATATAAATGTTTCCCTCTGCTTGTCCCTGTCAGGGCTTCGGCGTAATAGTTAGTTTATGCACAACTCCTATGTGGAGGGAGCCATTATTTGATTTCTTTAGATCTGTATGATGTGTCTCATACATTTTGACTGCAAAAAGGGAGTAGTTGAGTATTTCATTTGTGCTATGGGGAGATGTCAACAGACATTGATGCTGGTGTTTTATTCACTCACCAATCCAGAGAGACATTTCCATGTAATAAAATGACAGACGTCAGTGTTTCCAACAACATGTTAATCCAGTTTATAATCAACGAGGAATCAACTTTATGAAGCGGACGAACATAAAATATGCACCCTGATCTCATCGCTGGGTGACTGACACATAACGAGTGACGTTGTAGACAAGTCAATGTACTACTATACAACCCGATCATCATTGCAGGACTTGGCTTGTACATGCGAAATTTAGACGTTTAGTTTGTATGTATTTTCAATCCTTTACATCCCTGGACATTTCATCTTTACTTCGTGTTTGATGGATAATGAACCAAACGTCGGCACCACGGTACAGATTTAGCCCGGAAATATGGTCGACTGACTGCAGGCACGTGTCGCAATACTGTCGGGCTATCGTCCCTATTGCGGTAATGGAAACTTCCACTGACCCGGTGTTGTAACCCCACAAGGCTTCCCGACGAATTGAATTGGAAGAGTTCACTTTCAAAATAGGGAAGTAAGGCACAAAAGTTTTAAACATGCATATCGCTTTTCAACAACAACAACGTGAAGGCAGATTTTTCTTTCGTTTCGTAGACTCTATTTTCTTTGTATTTCATTCTTGAAACTTGCAACTCTGGCGGACAAATTCACGACCTACGCAATTTAATTATAATAACATCAACAACTACACAGGGACTGTTTGAAGTTGAAGAAAAAGAAAAACATTTACGCGACAGATGGCTGATAAAAACTTTGGGGTTGGTAGCTTGTCGATGAAGAGGGCGGGTTACGCGCAACTGACATATTTTTAAGGATGGCCCCGAGTCTTTTAAATGAACTATGATAGAGATATCAAACATAATACACGGTTATCAATAGATCACAGTGATCAGGGTGAAGCGGTCCGCCATTTTGGATCTTCCATGAAAATAAGCGTCACATATAATTCGAACACAAGCGTTTTTCTGGAATTAGCGTGACAAATAATTTGAAAGTAGCCAATTTTTAAAGTTGCGAGTTTCATCACCGTTGTTTGTTATTGTGGAACATTTTTGATTCAATTATGTATGGCATTTGCATATTAAAATTAGGGCATGCAGACAAATAATGGCATTGACTTCGCAGGATATCCACCACCAATGAAGAATTTCAGTGTAAAAAATCTTCACATTTCTGGGAAAGTGTGCCCGAAAAGGTCATGGAATTTCCTGAAGTTGGTCATGGAAAGTCATGGAAAAGTCATGGAATTTCAGACATCCTAAGGTGTACGAACCCTGAAGATAAATATCCTCTTGACTGAACTTTGTTAAATAGTTTTCAAATGGCCTGCACTGTTAATAGTAAGTCAATCATTTCATTCCTTCGTTCATCTTTTTTGCCCCTCGGCCAATTTGGCCTTGAGTTTTGTCGTCATCATGTAAGTCTGTATCTCTGACCATTTTCTCATCAGCACCATATCTAAAGAATGACTTTGCCTAGGAGTGCCAAACTTACAGCACACATCCATTTGGTATCAAAGCAGAAGCCTATTCAAAATCAGAGCCCATATTTTCCCTGGTAACCAGGTCAAAGTTTGTCAATTTATCACCAATGTCTTGTTACCATCAGATCTCAAGAATGAGTATACCAAGGAGCACCAGCTTACTTCACAAAATCAGTGAGATTGACCTATTTTTCTGGGTCATTGGGTCAAATTTGTCCATTTGTCAATGGCGGCTTATTACTGCCATATATTTAGATACATACATGTTCATAGACTACAGCCAAAAATTGTCCTTGAAGTATTGTCATCATGTACATCCCTCCATCCATCCATTTCTGTTTTCTCGTTACCATGACATCTCAAGAAGGTGTATGCCTATACACCAAAGTTACATCAAGCTTAGCAAAAATCATTGAGATTGACTCATTTGTTTCGGGTCACCAGATCAAACTCTCTACTTTGGCCACCAATTGATTAACTGATGAATGACTGTACAGAAGTATCAGACATGAATGTAGTAGTCATAGAGCAGAATCAGTTTGAAAATCAGTGAGATTGACCTATTTCATCTGGGTGACTGGATCAAAGTTGGTCCATTCATCACCGATCATATGTTCACCATATCCCAAGGATGATAAGGCATAGGCTTACTGATCTTACACCAGACACACATCTGGTCATGGACTAGAGCCAAAATTGTGATAATGTACATGTCACCAAGCTAGAATGTTAGAAATCAGTGAGATTGACCTATGTCATTGAGTCACCTGGTCAAACTGTCAATTTGTCACCAATCGCTTGTTGCCCCCAATGGTCCCATACCCTGTTGACATAATATGTATCTCTCAGTCACGTGATGAATTGTATTTCCATTCATCTGTATGACACGTGAACACTCATCCAGAAATCTATTAACATGGATTGTGTAACACGAAACCAATTAAATTGTCATTGTCAACGCATAGTACATGTCCGGCAAGGTGTGAAGGCCTATGTGTAACCCGATACACCAAATTAAAGCTTGCTGTTCAGACTGCCAGCTTAGCTGAAGGGACCTCGTGCTGGCAATTAAGTTGATGTCATGTTACACTAAGGGGGGTGACCGGCTAATTGAATTGTATAACGATGCTCACCTGTCATTTAATTGTCATGGATGTTGGGGGCCTGCATTGCATCAAGGGATAGAAGTGGTATTTTATTGTCATGGATGTAGGGGGCCTACGTCGTCGGGCTTCAGGACCATTGCTTGTTCCTTAACCAGGAACCGACTGATTTATTCCCATGGATGAGGTTTCCTCAGTGCTTTGCACGGTTCATGTTAGTTTCAGGATTAATTTGAATGCAAATATCTGCGCTAATTTTACATGTGATGACATTTTTTTTTATTCAGCGCTATTGTATTCTGTTTTCAGATTGCCTTCACCACAAAGATATACCATCCCAATATTAACAGTAATGGTAGTATATGTTTAGATATATTACGATCACAGTGGTCACCTGCCTTAACTGTTTCAAAAGGTAAGAGATTGAGATCAGTTTTAAAAGTTCTGTAAGCCTTGAGTTGTTTTCTCTCATAAAAAAAAGAGCTTGAAACATCACTGATCTCCTAGAACTATTGGGCTAACAATAGATGCTGACGATTGGTTCACCACCCTCATGCCTCAATTTTGAATTGTTTCACCTCCGTATAAGGCCTTTTCTTCTGTAAATGAATGCCAATAATCAATTTGGTTCCACTGCAGGGCTTCGTATTTAGCGCGAGTGATAGCTCACCTGCACGCAAACACTCACATAAATTCATGCCACGAGAGTGATTTTAGCTCACGTAAACTGTCACATTATATATTGTATTATATTGCAATCACTCGCCTGACTTTTAAATACCCTCTCCTAAATATTTTGACGCGAGCTATTTTTAGCTCGCGCACTAATTCTAAACACGAATCCCTGCACTGCATATCAAACCAGATTCCTCCATGATTGAACAATGTTTATATATAGTTCTAGATGAATATGTAGAGTGTAGATAAAGTTCTGTAAACTGATTACTCAGTGTTCACTGATTACTATGGGAACTTCTTGAAATTAGGGCATGATTTCCAGTTGGAATGAGATATGCCATTCCCTCTGTTCCAGTGCATTGGATGGCATCTGATGAGTTCCAAAGAGTATGACAGGGAGTTTCTATGCTTCACAGCTCGGCATGCCGTGTCATACTGTTTGGAATGCCTTATCCCATTCCTAGCATGCCCCAGTTTCAAGAAGCTCCATATCGAAGCCAATGGGTTCATTTGTAAATATGTCAAGAAAATCTTTTCTTTCTTTCCACAGTTCTTCTTTCCATCACATCCTTACTGACAGACCCCAATCCTGATGATCCTTTAGTACCAGATATTGCACATACATATAAAACAGACAGATGTAAATATAATAAACTAGCGAAAGACTGGACGCTCAAGTATGCCACATGAAATAGGACTACAACACTCATTCTGAGCCCAGAGGAGTTGGCTCCCTTGTTTTGTTCCATTTTTTCCCCATCTTGGCCTTATGATTTAATTCAATTTTGTTTTATTAATATCTGGATATTTCTTAGAAATGGTGAGTAATGAAATGAACACACACACACATAAAGAGGGCATTAATTTAATAGCTTTCTGGTCTGTCTTTACGGCCCCAAAATTACCACAGGATCCTGGCACAAGTCTTACCACAGGCCCTGGGGGGGGGGGGGTGTAGAGAATGCGGTAGACTGATTATATAGCATCTCCTATACCCTATCCTAATAAATAGACAAAAGACAAACATTCCCAATTTTCAAAACATGAGAGATTTTCAGCAGCATGAAAACTCATAAATTACCAGTTGATTGCATATATCGATCACAAAATCAGCAATTTTCTTTCACCTTTTGGGTCACAAAAGGAAAAGTTTTGAACAAATAGAGTAGGATACATGGGAAATATTTCTTGAACTTCTTGTTAGTTGAATGGTATATAGTGATCAAGTTATTTAACAACTCTCACTTGCTTGGTCCCTTGTGTTGAAACGAGAGACTTCAGACCATGCATTCAAATCATTTCTGTAAAGTCATTGCAAATTTGCCAAAATAGTGTGTGTGTGTTTGTGAAAGGGCAGAATACCCATCATCACCATCCATTAACATGGATACTTCTTTCAAACAAAACCAAATTCATCAGAGTTCTTCTAAAATAATTCAAATATTATTTTGGGTTTTTGTTGTATTGGACGAGTTGAACAGCATTGTGTTTTTTTGGACAAGCTTCCTAATCTGGTGATTAACTCCTAATCAATTCTCTGTGTTTAGTTTGTGAACTATAGCTTGTGTTATTTATGCCAAGTTTGATATTGTGTTATTTTTGTTCTGTTTCACTGGTATGTAATCTTTCACCTAGTACTGAAAACAAAATCCATTTTACCAAACTTCAACGCTTACAAAATAATAACTAGCACTTTGATGCTTCATAGCAGTGAAATATCAGCTGTCCTTTAACTACAAAATACTGTATCCCCAACTGGAACCTATTATCCTCCTATCAAAATTCAATCACTCGCAAGTTTTGGGGGAAAAATGCAATCAGTGGTTCTAATAAATTTGATCACCCTCTAACAAAAAAAATAATGGATTATATGCATCATTTTTAAACATTTAACTTCCTATCTAATAAATGTGATCACTCCCAGAATTCATGGTGTGAAATTTCACTTCCTGTGATTGAATTATTAGAGGCATTACTGTAATGATCTCTGTGATTTGTTTCTTTGAAGCGACAGGAACGCAACTTTGCTGGGTGGTGCCTTGTTGGTTCATCATGATAGGACTGAAATATTGTTGAAAGCGACGTCAAAACATAGCTCACTCACTTGTTAATGATTTCTGTAAGATTGGGTCCCAAATGCTTACATCATGTATATATATATATAGGTATGTTTTGTTTCCTGAATCATAAATGTATGTAGAAGAATAGATTTACCCTTTACTGAGCATTTCCTGAACAAACAAACTATAAACCTGACACAAATCATATGTGTTCTATATTTGTTGTCATTATAAGCCTGTATGAAGAGTTTTCTAACAGCTTCTTAGACACATATTTGCCACAACCAATCTGCATGTGGGACCATTAGAATCCAGTTGAGGCTACAAAGTAACTCTATTAATTAACCCGACCTGCCGTGGGATTAAAATCAGTTGTTTGAACAAGGCAGGAGTTGATCGAGTTCAGAACGATGAAAACTTGAATAAAGGGACTATCATTTATGGCAACTCATCCGCCAAACAGGGTTATCTCCCTTTATGGCACAGCCACTTTATGTACCCATCAGTTCATAAACTTGAACAGCCAAAGACTATTTATTGAATCTTGCACTGATGTGAGTTTGTGTGATCTTCCAAATTAAAAAAAAAAGTTGTTTGCAGTTGGCTAGATAGGTTGGTTGAGTGTTACATAATTTGTTCAATGCTTTACCATGGAATTGTTAGCCTACTGCAGCTAGCCCACACTGTTAGAATTGCTGCTGTAACAAAACTGATGGCCTTGAAAGATTGCTCATGTCACACAATGTTAAGAACTGCTGAGGCAAAGTTACTCGTGCTATAGCATTGGCCTCAGCATTGCAGATTGCCATGTCTAATTGAGGGGACGGACTGATGTTTGCAAACTGCCTAAAGATATGCTGAAGTGAAGTAGTTATTGCTTATTCGTGGTGTGGTCTCCTGCTAATCTCAGTTTATTTCTCATCAATCAAAGATCACATGCAACATGATCAGTACTGTAGGAGTGTGAAGTTTTAACTACTGGATTAAATGTGCTAGGGCTTATATACCTCAGTATTTTAATTTTCATGTTTTTGTTGTTTTTTTTTCTTTTGATCCATCATCTAGTTTGTTCTTATCTCAATATTGGTTTGTTGGAAAATAGCAGTGAATTATTGCATTTCCTAATACATGTAATCTTGTTTTGGGTTTCAATGTTTATGAACATGTCGACTGCTGCATACAAGCAAGGGCGTCATTGTGGGGGGGGGGGGGGGGGAGGGTGTTGTGTGCGAACAACCCCTCTCAGCGCAGAAGATTATGTTATTTTCCTATCTTGGACAGTAAAGTCCTGGGCTCTGCCGATGACAAGAATAACAACGTATATTTCTCTGTACGAGCTTATTCTTTCTGTTGAATTTGGCATTCTATGACCTCTATCTTATGAATATTTAATAGATTAAGGATACGTGTCACTTTATCACTTGGACTGGCCAGTTGTCGTTGGTGTGTGGAGAGAGAAACCCCTTCTCCATTTTTCCCCCCAAGGGGTATTATATCAAACAGCAGTCCCTAAATCTAACCCATGTTTTGGAACAAACTGGTACCACGATGTCTGCACTGCGGCGACCTCAAGGGATATTCAACGACAGTGGCATGTATTGGCTAAGCCAATGAAAAAACGGTCTTCGATGTCCCCTTTCATCAAATCACGATAGATATCAGGATTACTGAACGCTTGCATTAATGCAAGACAGATATTTCAGCGACATTTGCTATGAAGTAATGTTGATAAGGTGTGATTTGTTGAAATAAGGAGTGTTGATAAGATAAGGAGTGTTGTCAAGATCATAATTTATTAAGATTGCAAGAAGAAGCTGTAATCATCAAGAGATGAACTGTAAGGGATGTGTTCTGCAGCTGAAACCAAAAAGCTTGAAAAAATGTCAAGCTTTTGTATTTTTAAAAATATTAGTGCAATTGTTTGTTAATATATGGAATAGCATTTTTAATCGTTCACTTCTAAGTCATAGGGTCTTGTAAAGCCGATTTCTTGCTTGATTATCAAGCTGCTTTCACGCTTGATCATATTTATTTATTCTAGTGTCCTAACAACCCACATAGAATGGAATGACCCCACAGGCATATGTACACCTGTTGAATCATTTTAAATGGGTCAGTCTAATGTTAGTGGTACGTTGTGTAACTAAAATCTTCAGCCTATTATTTACTGTGTCTAAATTACCTGATGAACACTTCTATCATCTTCGGTGGTCGATACCATGTCAAGTTTCTGTACATACCCATCGGGAATACTACCCCAAAATAAAAGATACTATACACAATAAACATGTATTTTTGTCTTTTATTTCCAAATATTTTTAGGATGGCACTTTCCTGATAAAGCATAAATACGGGTCAGTCCCGTGCGAGACTCTAATACCCGTAACCTTCAGAGCCAGGCACCAAATCACCAGCAGTAAATGCAATGAAGCGCTCTAGACCACTCAGCCACCTCAGCTTTCACAAAAGAGGGAGATCGGAGTCTAGATTACGTACATTTACTACCCTTCTGATAGACTGAATAATGGCACAGCTCCTAAAGCGGATATTATATATATACTAAATGCCACTTTAGAAAGTAGTTAACATTTATATCCAATTATTTTTAGGATGGCACTTCCTTGGTAAACATGGTAAAGCACAAATACTAGTGCTGGATGGGTCGATCAGTTCGATGCGAGACCCGCACCCTCAGAGTTTGGCACCAAATCACCAGCAGTAAATGCAAGCGCTCTAGACCACCCGGCCACCTCAGCTTCCACAAAAGAGGAAGTTGTATATCAGTCTAGATTACGTACATTTACTACACCTCTGATAGACTGAATAACGGCACAGCTCCTAAAGCCAATAAATATACTAATGCCATTTAGAAAGTAGGTAACATTTATATACAGTTATTTTTAGGATCAAGGGTGTCGTTAGGGGAGAGTCGTTGGGTGCGAACGACCCTCTCTCAGCGCCCACCAGTGTGTTATTTTCCTATGTTGGGCAGCAGACTACAGGGCACTCTAATAAGAAAGAATGGGAAACGACCCCCTCTTAAGAAATCCTGGCGACGCTCATGAGATTGGCACTTTCCTGATAAAGCACAAATACTAGAGTTGGATGGGTCCATCCTGTGCGAGACTCAAAGCCGCACCCTCAAAGTTTGGCACTCTCGGCCACCTCAGCTTCCATAGAAGAGGGAGTTCGGAGATCAGAATCTAGATTACAGTGTACATTTACTACTCCTCTGATAGACTGAATGATGGCACAGCCGACTCAGTGGGCATGGGTTCGAGTCTCACACAGGACTGACCCATCCAGCACTAGTATTTGTGCCTTATCAAGGAAGGATGGCCGAGTGGTCTAGAGTGCTTGGCGACTTGGTGCTATATTCGAGGGCAGGAGTTAGTCTCGCACGGACTGACCCATCCAGCACTAGTATTTGTGCTTTATCAAGCAAGTGCCATCCTAAAAATATTTGGATATAAATGTTACCTACTTTCTAAATGGCATTAGTATATATATAATATCGGCTTTAGGAGCTTTGCCATTATTCAGTCTATCAGAGGGATAGTAAAAGTACGTAATCTAAGATGTTGAAAGCGACGTTAAACCCTATTCACTCACTCACTCCGTAATCTAAGACTCCGAACTTCCTCTTTTGTGGAAGCTGAGGTGGCGGGGTGATCCAGAGCACTTACATAGCACTTTCTGCTCAGCCCCTTCTTTGCTCCTATCTCCGGAATGACAAACATGTAGAGCTTATACTCTGTAGATTATCATATTGGGGTCATTTTGAGCCTAATTGCAAGACTTCCCCGGGCAGAGGATCATGGGTAAATTCAAAATGGCAGCCATGTGTGGTACCAGAAAAGATGTATTTTTGTCCGATTTCTCAAAATTTGTGCTTTCTTGCATGTTAAAGTGGGTATTCCTATTTTCTTTCATATTAGATTATTATTTACTAATTGATCTGCAGTTTTTGTTAAGAAAACGCATAATTAATGAAACATCGAAAAATCTGACCGTAAAATCGGCCAAAAATGCCTTCTTTTTAATGTCCGCATCATGGCAGCCATCTTGTTGGGTTTTTTTTTTTTTTTTTTACATTTTCTGGTCAACCTTGACCCAAAGATATAGTGTGTTAAGTTTCAGCCCTCAAATACGGCTAGCAAATTTATATAGGGGGCACTTGTATCTTCCTCGCTTGACTCTTGGCAGTAACAGGATAGATGAAGGACTTGTTGGAATGGTTTCAGGATAATGTGACTTGGCCGTAGTAGTAGAAATGAAAAACTTCAAAAGTGACATCAAAATCCTACTTGCTCACTATTCCTAAGCACAGCTTGCCATTAATATTCCAGCAACAGTTCTTCATGAATAAAAACTTCCAGATTTGACCAGTTAACTTATTTTGTTCCCAAATTCATAAGAATCCAAACAATCCAAGTTATTTTGCTCTAGATGTCTGGTGTAACTAACATTTGTCCTCGATAAAATAGGCCAAGGTCAGTCAAATGGGATCTTACCACATTAATCCATGGACAAGTGAATGTGATCTTGCCCCAGCGACACTGGTACACAGCACATGGGCCATAGATTGTTAAGATCGCTCCCCTATGTTTATAACATGGAGCGAGTTTTTCAACTATTAATAACTGGTGTAAATATGATAAGATGGATAAAATATTCCTACTATTCCAAGAAAGGACCAATATTAAAGCTTACATTTATGATAATTTTTGCAACTTCAGTTATCATCGGTTAAACATATATTCTGGGTTAAAGAAACAGGGAAGCACTCGGATTGACGAACCACAGCTTACTGAGTAAGAGGTCAGCCAGGTGTTGGTGCACCGCCTGCTGCCATCGAGGCCAGAGAGCAGTGTCCAGGGATTAACGAATTATAGTAGAAATTGCCCATTGGAAAGGCTTCTAATCTCCATTTGGATATAGTATGAATTTGATGAGCACAGATGTAATATGGTACTTCAAATGACGTCCCCAATATTAAAATTTGACTTTGATAAAATAGGTCACAGTCAGTCATCTTCAACAGGCTTCAGACCTGTCCCATTGTTGCATAAGTTTTGGTGTTTTGAATTTGGAAAGCCTGACAATAATCCTTCAAGAGATATTGTGTTAACAAGCAATATGGGTCAACAGACAGATGGACGTTGCAGACAATAATACGCTTTGGTCAAAATTGGCCAAGGGGTAAAAATAACAAGAGCCCAAGGGGCTTCAATATACGCCCGTATATCTGGAATTACATTGGTTCAAATTTCAAGGTTGTTTAATAGCCTTGATTCCAATTGATCTAGCAATCCAGAGAAAGGTCTACAATTTTTTGCTTATGAGAATGCAACATATATCACATCTTATATTGAATGTTAAACTAAAATGAGCTGAACTCTTGGTAACTGGTTGACCTTGAAGCAAGAGCTGAGAGCTCACATATCCCACACTGAAATCGACAATAGTCAAACACAAGAAAATAGCAGTTTCCCTGCAAATGGATTCCTTTCAGACGAGATAATTTTTCGTGAATGAAGAAGAAAGTGATGAAGTAAACCTTTGTTCCTGAGTTAATAAACAGGTGTGAAGTTCATAAAGGACTCCTTTCCCCGTTAAATTAGTAACTGTATGGTTTTTATTTCACAACAGTTTAACTAAATGAAGCGTTTCAAACATGGGAGACAACTCAACAGGACAATATCATATAAATGGAGGGGAAAGACTTTTGAATATTCCAACAATATTCCAACACATTTAGTCAGCTAAGCTTGATTCAGTTTTGGGGACTGCGACCTAGACCTTTGACAAATTGATCTCATATGTATGGCTCCACTTTGCCATGCGAGTAAGGTATACTCAAAGTTTGGTACCAATCCATACCTTGAAACTAGAGCTATCGCATGGACAATAAATGTTAATGGATGAATGGACAGAACTCAACATCGCATTACATGACCTCGTCTTCGACAGGCATATGAAAATGTGACTTTTAATGATTTATTGATTTTGGGGTCACAGTGACCTTGACCTTTGACCTTGACCTCAATTTTGATACACAACACATCGTCTTCCCTCAATCTATCAATGCACACAAAAAAATCATGATTTTTAATGATTTCCTGATTTTGGGGTCACAGTGACCTTGACCTTGGGCTAAATTTTGGTACATGGCAAACCGTCTCCCCTCAATTTCTCAATGGACACAAAAAATCATGATTTTTAACAATTTCACGATTTTTGGGTCATAGTGACCTTGACCTTTGACCTTGATCTACATTTTGGTATGTGACTCATTGTGTCTCCTTAATGTATCTACTGACACAAAAAATGTTATTTTTGATAATTTCCTAATTTTGGGGTCAGTGACCTTTGACCTTGACCTAATTTTTGGTATGCATCACTTCATTTCCGCCTATTGAATCCACTCACAAAAAATAAGAAATTTTTAATGATTTCCTGATTTTTCGATCACACTGACCTTTGACCTCTGACCTTGACCTACATTTAATATGCAACACATCGTTTCCCCCTAGGGCATCCACTCACCAAAAATTAGAACTGTAGATAGAAAACTAACAACGATCAATGATTTCCTGATTTTTGACAACAGTGACCTTTGACCTCTGACCTCGACCTTAATTTTGGTACGCGACACATTGTCTCCACCTGGCGTATCCACTCACCAAAAATTGCAACTGTGGATAGAAAACGTTCACAGATATAGACCGGACACGAACACTTCAGTGATTTCCTGTTTTTTATGCCAGTGACCTTTGACCTGTGACCTTGACCTTCATTTTGGTACGTGACACATCGTCTCCCCGTAGGGTATCCACTCACCAAAAATTGGAGCTGTGAATAGGAAACTGTCCCAGATATAGACCGGACACGAGAACCGGACAGACGGACAGACGGACAGACGGACGGAAACCGCCATCCCATAATACGACCGCCTTTTGGGCGGGCGTATAAAAAGGCTTGATTCTTCTTTGCCATTACAATACACATTTCTAAACTGTACTTAAGAAAAAACCCTAACAATTTTCAATGAGTTATTGATTTCTGACCACAGTGACTTGAACTTCAAAACTGAATATGGTTCTTCTTTGCTCCATGGCTAAAGGTATATCTAAAGTTTGGTACCAATCCATGATGTGGAACTGGAGATGTCACACAGCTTTATTAATAATAAAGTTAACAGACGAACAGAACTCACTATCGCAACATATGACCTCATTTCACAACGGGCATATAATAAGGGAACAGAAATCCAATGATATACACAAGGAGTTTTATTTGATCTTGGTTAAAACAGTTGAGTATTGACAATAAGAACATTTGCTTCTACACATCATGTACCGATAACAGTTACTCAGTCACCGTCTGTATAACTTAATTTCTTGCATCACAGCGGCCAAGAGTGATGTGATACACCTATAGGATACAAAAGCTGTCTCGCACACATTTACATTTTTGTGTTGTTTCGATTCTGTTTTCATGTTTATACCCTAAGATATAATGGATATTGTGAACGTGAGAATTATATCATAATACTCGTGATCATTAACCTGATATTTATCACACCGATTGGTTTTATCAAACTCGTGTGATCAGTCTATATGACAAGATATATATACGAAATAATTCTGTGCAGATACCAGCTCTACTAACAGATTAGGGTCAACTGTCACGATATTTCATATTACAATGTAAGCTGTGAATACCGACGCCTAGGTAAACCAACCAACCTCTAGAAAGTACTGGCATTATCTATAGTCCCAATACTTAAATTTGAATTATTCTGAGCTTTGATAAACCAGAACCCTGTCAAACTCAACACTATCTTCTGGTCTCAAGCATGGTCAGTTTACACAAGTTTCACTGTGTCACTATTGCATGCAGCTTTATTGTCAAATTGATATTTGATATATGACCGTATGCAGCTCTAAAACTGAAACTTGAAGAATACATGGAGTTGGCATGAATTTATTTATTTCAAGAACAGCTTGATAGTGCAAGTTTTGCTTCTTTCTCATGTATTTCCTTTGAAAATTTGCTACCAGTCTACAGCATGAAAACATGCTTCAAACGAACAAAAAGTGAATAACGTCTCCAAAAAGTATTTGCTGACAGTGAAAACCAAAATCTGGAAATTGAAATTTTAACAGAATTCACACATTTGACATTTTGACTTTCAGGAAAAGTTATGCATATTACTAGAGATTTTAAAACTTACCAGCATTTGAAGTGGCATTATTCAGATATTTCTAATGAAGAAGGATCAATTTACTGCCAGAATATTAGAATATTCATTGAAAAGCATTTGTTTGGGAAGGTGGAGGTTGATCCTAACCGGACTAGAGTGAATTCCAGAGAATACTGCTCAGTGAGAAAGATTTTCATTAAATTATGTTGTAATGACAAAGAAATGTACAGAGGAAAGGATATGTGATGTTTACATAGCAAAAACTCCTTTGAGTGTGATGGTAATAAAACCGATAATTTCTCTACTCCGAAACCTGCAAACTTGTAGTTTTCATGGTGAAATAAAAGCCTTGAAAGAATTGCAATGTTCAACTGCGTAAAAATTGAAATATGATTGATCAAAGTGTGCTTCCTGGCCTATTTTTGGTATATTTTGAGGCATTTATAAGGAGGAGCAATGTATTACACCACAACCCCAAACGGTTTTTGATTCCTTCAAATTCATCAAACTTTCTAAAATACTGTTCCAATGTAGTCTTGGTTTGAGGTGTCATATTTTTGCTACAAGAGAAAATCTTCCCTATAAATGCTCCCAAACACCAAAATAGCCCAGGGAGCACATTATGATAATCAAATCTCCATTTCTACACAACTGAACATCGCAATTTATTCGGTGCTGATAATTTGGTATGTGGAAAAATCTGATTTGATGGATTCTGGATTGTGCCCCCCCCCCCTCCCCCTCCAGCATACAACAGAGCTTTTCCCTTATTCATGTCACATATCCTTCCTTTATCAGTATTATCAACTTCATGATGATCAACCTTCTTTTACATAAATATGTTTATGTGAAGTGGTTTTCAAATATAACCTACAAGTATTGGTTCTGAATGTTTTTTATTGAAGGTGACATGCAAAGGTTTTCTCATTCTCCTTTTTAATTATATTTTTTTTATAGTTTGAAAAATGATGGAAATATTGGTCTATCGATCTACTTCGCTTGGTTAAATTTGAACTAGTTTTGTCTGCTGGGGGCTTTCAAGTCCAGTTGAATTGAGATTTGCTGATATTTTCACCATTAACTAGTCCGTGAAAACTATAAAAAGGAACTGAAAATATGGAAACCTTTGCATTTTATCTTAAAAATGTATGAAATAGGAAATTAAGTACTGAATGGGCTCGGTCACTTTCTTCACAGATCCACTGGAATTTATCACTCTGCTAGGATCTGGCGTGACAGAGAAACTCAGTCACCGTCAAGGGAGAAACATTGGCAGCGAGGTAGCCCATAAATTTTGGTTTCATTAATTTGATTGCTATCATCTTAAGTGGTATGTATCTCAAATAAGCTTGAGTATACTGGTCATAGTTTTGATTGTCAATTTACATTTTACCAACAGGTGCAAAACAAATATGGTGGTCAGTATCGGTCACACAATTAATTATCAGAATTCTATGGGAATGATCAAATCAGTCAGAGTCATTGTACATCCGGACCTGAAGTTAATTATTCAAATCGGGTAAATAAATGAAGCTACTAAACCCTTAGAAATGTATAAATAAGACAATGAAACTTATGAATAAGAAACTCATGATTTCACCATTCAATCTCTGCCCCATTTCCTTTGAGTGGTGAACTTTACACATGCTCCCTTGAACAAGGTGGCACAGACATGTTTTACTTAATACACTTTCACTCAAGTATCAAAATCTAGAAAGATATACCCCATAATCTGCTCAGAATTCTCCTTGTAAAAAATACACCATTATAGCACTTGAATAATATACAGGCACACTAGAACAAGTAATAACTAAACACAGCTCACATATTCGAGAGCTAATGCTTCTGTATTTGAAATCAACAAAAACATACAATACAGATTAAAATATAGTTTACGAATTGATGAGGATAATTGTATTGACTGGAGAACTGAGACTTTCATAGTTAGATGAGTGACTGAGTGAGTAGGATTTAAAGTCATTTTCAATTTGTTTAAATAGCCTGTAGTTACAGGAATGAAGGGGACTAGGTACACATGTATACGCAAAAAATCAAAATGCAGGTCCATAAAACTATGACAACATGACCAACGGAGTGCTGATAGACCTAAGAGTCGAGAAGAGTTAGAATTTCTTTTTAAAAGAATTCAAATAAAATACTATTTATCATTGCCCTGTTTAGTAGTGTTGCTAGGTGTCATTATTTACTATTCAGTCATTTTCAGCTCCAATCATCCAAGTGAGATTAACCCACAAACAATGTCTAGTGTGACGGAATAGTGGCCTTTACCATATATACTCTTACATACATTATAGCCTTTTACATTAAGGTATGACTCACAGAAGAAAGAGCAAGTTTAATATGTACATACATAGCAAATATCTGAATCAAGGGGAGATAAATCAATGCCTGCAAGCAAATTGAGATTCTAAGGGGAATAGCAAATACCAGTCACTGAGTCAAACAATTAATTTTAACTTATGTATAAATAAAACATATTACATCTGTGTCCTCCCCAGTGATACTTAATACATTTTTTCAATTAGATGTCCTTGTACTGATTTCCAAGCTATGATATATGACACTTTTAAATGAAAACAGATCCAACACCACACATTCAAATTTTGTACAGTAAAATGTTACCACATAATGTAGAAAATATTGCACTTTCCTCAAATGACATGAAAACAGGTGAATATAAAACATTGTAACTCATTCAACATGGTTCTACATCTAATATTAAACATCGTATCCTTTCAGTAGTGTACATCAAATCAATTTTATCCTAGTTTATATAACAGTACAGCAGATGGTTCGTACAGTACATTGAAAAGACTTGAAAATGACAATTTAAAATTATAGGTCTTGAAAAGCCTTGAAAAATAGAAGATTGTTGAAAAGACATTGGAATATGGAATTTCTGTCCATTGGTGTTCAATCGTCAAGTTGTAGCTATAAGGTCTGCTGTCCTTTGCTGTCAGATAGCAAAATTACCCACAACAAAGCGATATATTCTTTAATCATTCAAAAAAAAATTCTAGGTATATTTGTTGTCAAGACACTCATACTCGTGTTTAAGGAAAACATTCAAAAAATTTATCCGTATAGCTTAAACGATACTGGAAGTACTATGGCTTGAAAACAAACTATTACCTTGAAAAGGCCTAGGAAATTGGAAGCTTGAAGGTGTACAAACCTGAGCAGACCACAATGACTGCACTGAAACATAAAAAACAAGCACAAAAGAATCTTTAAATCACTGACTGGCAATCTGTAATGCGGGGTGATGTACTTTATTGCAACATTAATGCATTGTATTCATTTGGGAGTTTAGAGGGTAAAGTTGGGACATCCAAGATTTTAAACTCCATGCTCATGTTAATAGTCAACAACTAGAGAGCTCAAAAATGTACCAGTAATTAGAAAAGTAATTCTTAAAGGTGAAATACAAAGGTTGCAATTTTCCAATATTTTGGTCATATTTTTATTGAATGGAAGGTAAAGGACGAATACGTTTGGTGAAAAAATCAATCAAGCCTCAAAAGTCAATTCAGTGGAGAATGGAAAATCGGTGAATGATGGCCTATCCCACTAGGTCACATTATGACTATGTCAATGAAATGGAAATATTGCACCTGGGGAAACGTAACATTATCTCATGAAGTCATGCCACGCTAGTTTGTTGTCGGGTCAAATTTACATGTGTACTCCTGACCTTTCGGACACCAGATGACATGACTAATAAGTGAATAGTAACCAGGTAGTCCTCTTCATTTTATCCAGCCAATTTCTACGTTCCAACTTCAAACCTGCCTTGATTTATCCGACCCGCTTCAGTGTTCAAAATCTGAGGTGTAGATTTCACCTACGAACGAGAGACGAACCAATCAGAATGTACACATCGATTGAGAGTAGAGTGACATCATCCTCTATTAGCGGCGTCCTTCCTCCTAATATGGTGCCCACTATATATGTTGGCCAATCAATAACGCTCTTGTGCAACCCATTTCGGATTTCAAAAGTTTCGAGGTCAGTAATGTCTCACGTCTATTTATAAGTTCTTTGAACATTGAAGGGGACCAGATATATCTAGGGAAGTTTGAAGTGGGAACGTAGAAATTCGCTTGATACAAAGAAGATGCAAGGTAGTGAGGTGATGTCACCGATTACATTGCACCACTGTAAAATCAAGAGGATGTAATCATGTTGCTCTCTTCTCCTGCTCCTGTAATATTTTTTAATTATTACCAATGCAAGAAATCTTTCATGTATGTGAAAAGTTCATTATTTCAAAATTACTAACATATGCTATATTAAATATGAAAATTCCTTTGCATTTCACCTTTAAGCTACAACACTTGTTTGATTCTGATAGGTGCATCAAATTAAAATACATATCATATTATCAACCCCATCACTTTGCAGGTAATAGTAAACTTTTCAAAAAGAAATAAAAGTAACAAATCAAATCTGCATCATTTTTCCATAACCAACAAAGGACCGAAAACCCTTTCATTTTTTTGGCCTTACGGTGGGAGTTCTCTTCGGGTAGAAGGAAAAAAAAGTCACATGTATTATTACTTTCCCTGTACTGTTTCCATTAAAACATTGTACATGATAAACCCAATGAAAACATAAAACGATAATTATACTTGAACTGATGGAATACCTTAGCGAATATCATCTATAAACCTCGCACTTGCTATGGTGGGAAAACGCTACATACAAACACTGCATTACAAACTGAGATCTATCTGAGAATGCATGTATATAAAGACACTTTTGTTCTTGATTGATGACATTTGCACACCTTACGTAGGTACAAAAACACATGCACAGTTTCACAAAGGTATAAAAGATGCACTCTCCATCATATGGGTGATTAAACATTAACAATGAACTGCATAAACTACTCTCCACTGTAGCGGTATGATACATGAATAGACTTTAGGACATATATTCTCTCCATAGTTTAGCACTTTATAAAGTTGTCTTACAACAGCCTTTATAGCAGCATAATCATGTATGGTATATTTATATATATATGTATGTATGTCCACAGCAATTTGAAGATTATTATCCTGTTTGGCATTTTTTGTAGGTTTTCTTCATTTTTTACCAAAACTTGAATCAAATGAGAACTGACAATTTCGTACAAAAACTGACAAAACTGTGCAAATGAACATTGTAAATCAGTGAAACAAATTATATGCATGTAGCCAATCTCCTAATAATTCAACCACAGGAAGTAAAATTTCCAACCATAGAATCAGAGGATGATGAAATTTATTGGAACCAGAAGTCGACAGAATGGTCAAAATTCATGCAACTAATCCATTATTTCTTAGTTATTTTAAAGATTTTATAGGGTGATCAAAGCTATTAATCAATTGAATGACTTTTGTCCACAAAATTGAGAGTGATTGAATTTGAATAGGGTGAATGAGCAAATTTGGGATGGGGTAATTCCTCTTACAATTCAATCATTCAATCACAGTGATTGAATGATTGAATTGTAAGAGAAATTACCCCATCCCAAATTTGATCAGAAGATTAGTAGAGACACTGATATCATATCCTTACAGTCAATATCATACCACGTTGATTTCTTGACTAGATTCCAATATACATCTTCTCTCATTCATATGATGAAGATTAAAACAACAAAATCGACAATTATGAGGCTCATATTCCGCCTACCGGGTGACTGCAAATTTGAGTGCCGTAGATTGTCAAAATAAAAGACAACAGGCTTTCATAATCAAGCACAGTAGACGGTCAAACTGGAGTTTTTCAAAATGAAGTACTACAGACTGTCAAAGTGAAGGCCTACAGACTATGAAAATCAAAGCACTGCAGACTAACTCTCAAAACAGGACACAGACTAACTCTCAAAACAGGACTCTCTGCCTCCCAAGTGTCCTACCTGGTGCAATTCCTCTATGAGGTGATGAGGGGGGGTGTTATACTGAAACTACTTTGAGTATTGTAATCACAATATATATACAATATTGGGGGTTCCATCAGGTACATTTTCTACACTAGGTTCTGCATGATGAGCTGTTTTACTAGTACCGTAATCAAAGATCAAACACATTTGCCATGATCTTCAACATGTATAGTTCATTAAAAATAATGAAGATGGTTAATATAGCAATACTTGGGTTTGTTTATTTGTACAAACATTTAAAATTTCTTAGTAACTTTTGGCAATCAGTCAGCACTCTTTGAATTCATAGAAAATCAAGCAACAAAATTATAATTACAATCAAAATACAGCAAAATAACATCACACCAATGCTCGACATCACAAAACTGATACAAAGCTTCTATCTACAAGCTAATATGCAGTGTCCTTAACAATGTCTCATTTTTCATGTTCAAGATATGACACCAAAATTTATCCTGTGCGGCTTGATTAAGAGATTCTCTGTTTATTTAAATCAAACAAAAGATTAATATATTTTAATACCTAGGTAAGATATTGGTGGGAATTGGGGGGGTAAATATGAAGATATTCGGTTCTGAAAAATGACTTGACTATTCTAGTGTACTGGAGAGCAAAATGTTTAACTTGGATACCTCAAGCCGCTGTATGTCAGCTCTAAATACAAATCTAGATCATCGTGATAGACCAGACAAACAATATAACTTCCTTACACGAACAAACACAGCTGGATGTATATACCATGTATACAAACTGTTACATGATGCACCCGAATACAGATTTCAAACTGAGCCAGTAAAGTGACCACAGTATAGCTTCTAGTAAGTGCTGGTATACACCACATCATAACTTCATACTAAAGCCAACCAAATAATGAAACTTCCATTTGTGAACAACGAAACTACTGCAGTATAGAGGTGTCTATACACTGTAGTCCATCAGAATATAGGTTTTTCACACTGAACCAGCTGAACAAGCAAACTACAAAGTATCCTTTAGAAACTGTACAACACATCACATGCAGCTTTATATTAAACCAGAAAAACAATGGAACTTCCTTCCATGAACAACCTAAGTATATATCTACAACGCATTAGATCTAAAATATGGACTTGATTATTAAACCAGCTGAACAATGGGGCTATCTTTCCCGAACATATTAACCTAACTATCTGGAAATATATACACATCAGATCTAAAACAGCTGCATATCAAAGCCAGAACAATCACACAGATAAATTTATTGGATCAGCAACAATCAACTTTCTAGATGCTGTGAAAAATAATAATGTAAACGATCCACACAGCAAGAAAGATGTACTACACGGCTTTGAAATAACATATATTACTGAACATTGCAAGCTCCTGCTGTACACTGCATTGAATAAAGAAACCCAGCTTTATACAAAACAAGATTAACAAATGCTTTGTTTGAGAGCTAACATAATGAATGATAGCAACGTTAAGCATGAAATGAGTGTCTGCAAGGCTATACATTAGACATAAAGGCTGCCATGTGGCTTCTGGAAAATACTGCCCGATGGTCGAAAAATCCGAAACCATATTCACTCTGTAATCCATTACAAAGCATATAATAATGCCCAGGCATATGCTGTTATGACGAGCAGCTGAACAGTTTCAGGCTCAGCCTTGTGCGGAGAGTGCCTGATGTCATCACCAATCAGGCCTCCATGATCGCTTAGCTGAAAATGAGAACTTGTCACATATCTCTGTTAATCATGGCAACCTGTTAACCCATCACATGTTATCACATCCTATATGCATTTGACCTCTGATAGCCTATACTGTGAGTATCCCACCTGAAATATTACAGCGTGCCCATCCCCTGATTATGCATGTTTTTGCCACATTTGATAATAGTAAATACCATACAAAGGAATCTCTTCATGGTGATTGTGCTCTATACAGCATGTGTCAGTTGGCATATTTCTTGGTCCATTCTTTGGCGGTAGCGTCATACTGTCGGCGGTCGGTTTTATAGATGCTGGCGATATCTGGTACCAGTGGATCATCAGGGTTGGCGTCTGTTAGCAATGACCAGATCTCTAATAAAACTGTGGAAGCGAACGGAAAAGCGAGAGGCTTAGACAAAGATTAAATGCTTGCAGAAGATGCAAGATGTTTCAAGATGTTATAAGCTTTAAAAATGCATTTATAAACACTGTATAGCTAAAAATTGTCTCAATCATAAACTAACAGTTAATGTTTACACCATGAATGGGAAAAAAGTTTTCTGGTGAATATTCTTAAGTATTTATGAATTTTTTTTTGTAACATATAAAATTGGATGCAAGATATGCCCTTAAACATGAACAGTAGACAACATGGCTAAACTCCAAAACAGGAGGAGGCCGGGGGGGAATAGTCTACGAGATAAAATGGTTTGTACAATGAAGGGAAGAAGATGATCCTCAGATCAATGATGTGACAGTAAGAATATTGTTCTATTACAAAATAAATGTTTTAGGAAATCATACAGCACATTATGATGATAAATGGTTTCAGGAAAGCAAGTTCCACCCTTATTATGAAGAAATCATGGTGTCTCAAGAATCATACATCACCTCATAAGCTGAGCTGAGAATATCAGAGGGAAGTGATTTTATCAACAATCAAGAGACATAACTGAGGAGAAAAATGTCTTCAAATGGTGACGATATTCTGTGCTGAATTTCAAAAGACTCCAGCAAAAACTCTATGAGGAGTTGCATTTACAAGAGAAGGCAGCAGACAGAAGCAGTTTTTTTGATGATCAAGGCGCATAACTCAGAAGAAAACGTCTGATTGAGTCGAAAAGGTCACATGCACCTCTTCACATGGTGATGACAATGTATGGCAAATTTGGAAATAATCCAGCAAAAGCTCTCGCGAGTTGTGTTCACAAGATAAGGTAGCTGACAGAAGCAATTTTTTGACATTCAAGGGGTGTAACTCTGGAGTTCACAAGAAACCTCTTGCTGCGTTGCGTTCACAAGAAAAGGAAGCTGACAGAAGTAGTTTTTCAACATTTAAAGGGCATAACTCTGGGGAAATCACCAGATCGGGTCAAAAAGGTCACATGCACATCGTACAATGGTGAAGATAATGTGTGGAAATTTAGAAAGAATCCATGAAAAACTCTTTGCTGTGTTGCGTCCATAAGAAAAGTTAACGGACAGATAGATGGACAGACAAACAAACATATGGACGGATCGATGATGCCATACCATAATACATGTACTTCCCATCAAATATGACAGGCATATAAAATGAAGCTGACCTCTGGATATAGTAATTCCTGGTGACCAGCAGTCATGTAGAATATCCAGGCTAATTGTCCCACAGCTGTTGATATTAGGGTGGTAAATCTTTGTTGTAAAAACAATCTGGTGAGAAAGACAAGACAATATTAATTCACAGTAAACTCCATAGTGCTTGGACACTTTGCATAAAGGGCAACAATACTAAAACTGAAAGCACAAAGAACTTTCAGCTGACAAATTTGGGGACAGGAAAATTAAACAGATAAATGGGAATGACAAAAAATTCAAGCTTGCTTTTTTGATAATCCTTGCATGCAGATGCTATATCCAATACAGAGTTTCTTATGATTCATAAAGGCTCAGAGTACTGGTATTGACAAAAAAATGTGACAGAAAGATAAGGGGCCATTCAAGTATTATGTACGCAAAAAAAAGAGGATTGTTTGCCCCCCTCCCCCCTCTCATATGCAAAATTTAACCCAGTGTACACAGGAAAAAATTCTGATTTTTAGACCCCCCACCCCCCTTCCCCCCCCATTGCTGTGTATGTAATGCCTGAATGACCTCAAATCATGGGTTTGTATGGAAGGAGTTTTCTATGATTATTATTAACAGGACCGGTAATCTGCAACCCAAGAAAGTAAAATAAAGTATGGTTTTGGCTTCAAGAGTTGTTCACTGTAAGCCTGACCCACTCCTCCCCCCCTTCCATCCTGATGCTCATGCTAATGATGTGAATATATAACATCCTGCAGCAGTTTTACTGTCAAAATTCTGCACCTACTACAAAGTTACAAGGATGAACAGAACATGAAATAATTAAGCACCAACCGTTACCTTTGGGGGTTTGAATGGATAGTTGGAGGGAAAATTAATAGCTAACTGGAAGATTCCTCCTTCATATGGGCTGTTGGGCTGGAACAACAAAACACAAAATGATCATAACATGAACCGTGCAAAGCACTGAGAACCCCTCAGCCTTGGCGGTATTAAAATAGGGACTTTATTAAGGAACAAGCAATTGGTGGCATCGAGTTATTGGAGATAATGATTTACAAGGCATTTTGTTCTGTAACACCATGCACAGATACATCGCATCACCAGCTATGTGTCTGGTGTAAGATCACAGTGCCTGTGTATTGAGATACTGGAGATATGGCGGTGAAAAGACATTTGTGACAATTTGTGAGAAGTTTGACCTTCTGACCCCCCAAAAATGGGTCAGACTCAGTGACTTTAAATAGGCTTCTGCTGTGTGATCAGATGTCTATGTGATGTAAGTCTGGTATTCCAAGGTCTAGTCATTCTTGAGATATGGTGTTAAGGGATTGGAAGGGCATACATGACAACAAAACCCTACGGCCAATTTTGGCTTAACCTATCAGAAATGTTCCAGATTATTGACAAATTCAAATCAGATAAAGAAAGCTGAATTTCATTAATCATATATTGCATGTCCATCTTTCGTCAATTTTTTTCTGGGCTTCAATAAATAAGTTAGTAGTAATTCAGGGGACATAACTCTTATTTTCAATGTCATTTTCAAAATGTGTGTAACAGTGAAGGCACAGTACTCTATACTCACAGGCCCGACCATGGATCCTTCCCAGTGATATACTGAAAATGGCAAGAAAATAAACTGCTACAAATAATTATTCTCTAAATACAAAGTATCATTTTTGATGCAACAGTGTTTCTCAAAAAGTTGCAAAATAAAGAAACATTGTTTCAATGAATTGCTACAAGTATCATTTTACGATGTCTACATTAATACTTTAGTTACAAAAATGTGAAACAATGTATCCTTGGAAAGTGCAACAAAGAGAAACATTGTTATGAATAACCCCTGCAAGTTTCAGTTAATGTAATTTATGCTGACACTTTAACAATATTACTTAATAAAGTTTCTACAATGTTTTAAGTCCAGCCTACAAAGGGAGGTTTTGAACACCACTTTCATGACTTTCTGGATATTTTGAAACTGGTGTGCGAAAATCCAAACAAATTTCTCCTGTGTGTGAAACTGGATTCAAATATTCCACTTGTTTAATATTTGCAGACCAAAAATTCTGTGTTCAAAAACTCTTGCGTGCGTGTAAACAGGACATTTGAATCTGATAGCCAGCTTTGTCAACCAATCCGCATCAAATTATAGATCATGTGAACAATCAACAAGGCATGATCATATCATATGTGACATTGCTGATCAGCGATGAGTGGTGAGTGAGTGAGTTAGGGTTTAACATCGCGTTCAGCCCTATTTTGGCTATATAGCGACGATATAACTAACAAGAACAGTATCCAAAGATGCCGAAGTGGAGATAACAAAGCTTGTGAATTCATTCAATAACCTTCCTGTGTTCTGGGCTTTACTGTCTATTAAATATCTAATATCTATTGTAAATTATATTAATATACATGTATGACAGTCAGCAACCATGTATATTGAGACGAGAGGCATAATTTTGCCTAAGTCGGATAAAGAATTGAATAGAGTAATCATGTAAAACAATTCAACACTGAAATCTAATTTCATAGTTTTGAGGTTTATATAGCCTACTAGCAATAGTAATAAGTATTATAATGAAATATTGAACTTGAGTTCCATAAGTTCACCAACTGTTAAACACATGTACACCACAGAATAATACGAAGCTGCGCATCAGAAAACCCCTCGGCTCTGGGTACATTCATAATGCATTCAATTTGAACCAAGATGTCAGGAACACCAAGCAGTCAAGTGACAAATATACAGATTATCAAAAATTTTGCAATTAGAAATGACCCCTAAGATTTCCGTCCAATCAGAGAAACCGGTATTCATTACATAAATTTCTTGACGCATCAATGATGTATACCAAATTTTACAACGAGCATTTGAATGGTATCAGAGATAGAGATCATTAATGATTTCGCATAAATGAAAGATGGCCGCCCATCCTTCCCGCCACTCAGAGGAACTGATGTGGTTATTCATTGAAAGTCTCTTGATACATTGATGCTGTATACCAAGTTTCGTATAGAACACTGAAATGGTATCAGAGATATACATTATTAAAGATTTTGCATAAATTAAAGATGGCCACCAAGGTTTCCACCCAATCAGGGATACCAGAACAGTCATTTATCGTAAGTCTCTTGATGCATCGATGATGTATACCAAATTTTACATCAAGCACTTGAACGGTATCAGAGAACGAGATCATTAATGATTTTGCATAAATTAAAGATGGCCGCCCATCCTTCCCCCCCACTCAGAGGAACTGATGTGGTTATTCATTGCAAGTCAGTTGTTACATCGATGCTGTATACCAAATTTGGTATAGAACACTTAAATTGGATCAGAGATATATATCATTAAAGTTTTTGCATAAATTAAAGATGGCCACCAAGGTGTTCGGTCAATCAGATCTCGATGCAAAGTATCTGGATGTATCGATGATGTATACCAACTTTCATATAAAACAACTGAATGGTAACAGAGATATGTATCATTATCGATTTCGCATAAATTAAAGATGGCCTCCAGGATTTCCACCCAATCAGAAAAGCCGGTTTGGTAATTCATTGGAAGTTGCTTGATGTATCGATGATGTATACCAACTTTCGTATTGAACAGTTCAATGGTTTCCGAGATATGGATCATTATCAATTTCGCATAAAATTAAAGATGGCCGACAAAGTTTTCACCCAATCAGGTCCCAATTAAATAGGCTTCTGGTCCTTGACTAGGTAAATAAGCATACCAAATTTGGAATTCTTCAGTGGAACGGTTCTCCGGCTATCTCGCTCACGTACAGACGTACGGACGTACGGACAGACGGACGTACAAGACGACGACAATACCCCATGGCCAAAATTGGCCGAGGGGTAAAAACTACAGACATAGAATTACCAGGAGATATCACTTACAATCTTCACTACTTGGTCCAGCAGAAAACAATATGGACTTCTGTGTCTCTAAATCCTTCAGTTCCTGAGATAATGAAACAAATATCATCATTATAAATACTGATTGAGAAATGTGCATATGGTAGATACTATTGTATTATGTTCAACAGATGATAGATAATTTAGTGTTCATACTCCTGCAAAAAATCATGGCAAAACTACCTCTTTATGGAGCTTCTTGAAATTAGGACTGGAGTTCCCCGATAGGAATGGTATATGCCAGCTATCCAAATGGGAAACACCATGTCCAGTTTGGTGTTCTGATCTGGATGGATTGGAGTTCCAATTAGAATAGCATATGCCGTTCTCCTCATGCCATTGCATGGTATGGCATAAACCATCCTTGGTTTGTTGAGTTTCAAACTGCATGCCATGGAGTTCCTAGGAGTTCCAACACGGCGCACCATGCCACTCTGTTTGGAATGCCTTATGCCAGTTCCTAGTATGCCCCAATTTCAAGAAGCTCCCTTTAACCTTGGGTTTTTCACCTGTACCAGTGAAGGAGACAGCAGGTATTATTATTATTATAATTCACAGTTAATAAATTATTGAAAATGCATAGATCCCACTGATACCATGAGAACACTGGTGAGGATAATGACACTTCTTGTTTCCTGTCCGACTGTTCTGAAAAGATGATGTTGGCGGGGTCTGAAGTTTCATTGGTTCAAAAGGGATTGAGAAATTTATTGCCACACGGATATACTCAGATGTTACTCCTTGAGAAAAGTAGATGAGAGGTCGGACTTCCCTCACACCTAGGGTGGTAGCCAGGATTAAACAGAACTGCCTATCCAAATATCTCATTTTGCCAAATTTTATCTGCCCAGTTTCTATTTTATCCCATCTCTTCCATGTTAATTTTTCCAGTTTTTGCTTGCACAAATGTGGAATATGCCTGTTCAGTGGACTCTGGCTAACACTGACTCTTCGGTTGGATATTGTGATGCTGTAGTCTCAACGAAAAATCTATGTTTACAATGATGTTATTATGTGACAACAGATTTGTATATGCTGAAAGTGGTCTACTATGCAAGATGGCCAAGGGTCTACCTTTGGCTCAAAAAGAAACCGTGAGGTTGTGAAGATGCCTAAACCGCTGACAAAAATTATTTGACCACCCTGATTGACAGTGTTTGCATGAGTCTCAGGCATGATGGAAGCATTTTGCGATTGGCGGAGCTATTATCTCAGCACTTTAGGCAAGAGTGCCCAGGGGCAACCTAGGCCTAGGAGGCTCCTGGCCATGGGGTTCCACATGGCTGAGATGCGTTCAAGACAACTTTTCATGGATAAAATAACAAATCATCGCTCAGCTACTGCTCTTACTTTTACATGTAATTGTTTTATGTGCTTTTATGTGGATGTCTCAGAAATGTTTTGAAAATCTAAACATGAAATGGCATGTTCTGGCCCATATGACAGCATATTTCTGTCTTGGAGAACTTTATTTGCTAGATTGAAGTAGAAAGGTTTTTCAAGTGGAACTTATATTTTCTTGCTATATGGTCCCACCAGAGATTTTTTGTGTCTAAATTTTGTAAAGTGGTGTGTTGTGGAATAATTTGACTTCAAAGAACTTTTGTAGAGTGATTTATGTAACGATACCTCAAGCAGAACTCACTTTGAGCTTTCTTCTCCCTATTCAGTCTGGGAATTTCTGCTTCAGATTTTTTATTTTATTTTTTTAATTTAAAGGTAAAATGGTGCATTCTGGTTCATTTTGACAGCATATTATTTTTAGACTGCTGAGTGGATGATTGTAAAAGTTCAGGCATTCGCTGTAAGGCCACTAATAATTACTGGTTCATTTCCCGTAACCAGACATCTATAATTTGAGGGCAAATAATTATAAAATCCATGAGGGATTTACATTTTCATGAGTAAAACTTGCTCATTTTCTTCATATTTTTATACAATTGGTTTGCAAGTTAATAATTAATAACTATCGCACTCAGCATGTGTATTTTTACAAGCAAGGTTATGAGAAACGAACAATTAATTAACAGTGGCCTAATGATGAACAGTAAACCGTTCTCCTGGACGTTTCCCATGTTCAGTGTTTGGGTTATCATCATATTTTGTGTTACATGTACCATGCATTTGACCCTGAAGCACTGGTTAACTATTTTCTAATCATGGTAACCCGCAACAGGTTTCTTGAGAAAATATTACAGCACAGGCCTGAAGGTGGTTAGATCCGGAACTCAATGTTTTGGACTGCACATGCCTGCATATTTTTCAGAACTAATGTAAAATAGTACAAGTTCAACCTTCATTTTTGGTGTTTAACCCTTTCACCGAACATTCCCTGTTTAACATGTTTAAAGGTATACACCTAGCCTATATAAAGCTAAACTCAGGGGTAGATCGGTGAAGGGGTTAAGAACATCATAATACTTGTACGCGGATCTCAGATGCAAAACGCTGCATTCTGATAATATGTCATTCTCTCAGGAAAAACATCAATACTAGATATATGCTAGTCACAGTACGGAATGGACAGAGATGATTATAGGTGAAGGCAACAGTAAATATGTCATGTTAGTCATCTGTCGGCAGGATGATGTCTGCTGTACCCAAATAACTGCAGCAATGGATAAATGAGGCAACAAATGATTGTATCTAATATATGGCAACAGTCGATTGTAGCTGGCATTTTTGGGAGCAACAGTGCATTTGGCGAATTTGTGGATCCGATCATATGGTTCATTCCATTTCCCAGGAAAAAAAAGCATGAAAAACATGGGTAGGCCTTTAATATCTGTCTACACAATTATAAAGTATATATATACTATAATGTTGAGTATACACTTACAGTCAGTAGGTTTTATTTCTTGTCCTGGAATATGTACTTATTAAGATATAGAGATATTCAGGACAAGTACTCCAAGTCCAGACTCCCATCGATGATAAACCATATGAGGTGTGCCAAATGATTAATATTGGCACTGGGTCATAGCAAGCTACGAGGTTCACTTTTGTTTGAGCTGACCATAACTTCAGCTGACCTTAATGGACTGTTCTTTCGTCCTCTGGTGAATATGGTGGACTACTGCAATACCAGACAGACAGAAAACAAATGCATATTCATTAAAATTTTGTCTGAAATATACACGATTCGAAGTGAATGGAGATCGAGAGATAAGTGGGGCAATGATATTTCAGACGAGCAGGAAGTTCCCAAGTGCTCTCGGTGCAGTTTAAGGAACTGAGCCACCTGTAGACACCTTTTACACACCCTCTAGAATATTTCTTTATACAGCTAAAAGTATGCCTTGTAGCTATGGTAACGTTTTTATTTGTTGAAAGCGCATTTTTTAAAGATTCCAAGTATATAAGTTTGTTCAGTGTAACTCAGTAGGTTGTGAAAATATTCAAGTTTAAAAAAAATTAATTAAAAAAAATGAGCCTTCTTTTTCAAATGGCTATGGCTTATCGTAACTTCATTTCCGCTGGAAGACAACTCCAACAGGAAACCCTTGTCTCAGTTTTGTCAATCTTGGTCTAGTTCTATATATTGATATTTAATTCAACTTAAGAGTTCAAAACTCTGAGTTGTTCGATTTTGTAAAGAAATATTCCATTAAATGTAAATAGAATGACAACTAGACCAAAATTGATAAAACTGAGACAAAGATTTCCTGTTGAAGTTTTCTTCTACAGGAAATGATGATCTAGGTTTCAATAAGTTGAATACTTTTTTGAAAATAGCCATTTAAAAATAAATTAAATTTTAAATTATTTTTTTTTTAATCCAAATATCTTCACAACCTACAGGTTTACAGTGAAAAATTTATATATTTGGAATCCATAAGAACTGTACTTTCAGAAAATATATACATTAGCACAGCTATGAGGCATACTTTTAGCTGTATAAAGACAATTCTAGAGAGTGTGTAAAAGTGTGTGCAGGAAGGGCAAGGCTTTGGTGTAATTTTTGTATTCCTGGACAAAAGACTGACAATACAACTTGCAGCAGATCCTTTGTCAATTATATTTTGTGAGTCTTACACCAAATCGTTGCCGCAGGAGGGCTCAGCATCTTTAATCCCTGAAATTTGATGCTACAAGACCTATGATGGACTGTTGATCAAAACTGTCACCTGTAACATTGCCAGTGTAAAATGTAAAATCTTTGGAACAGTTAAGTAATAACCCGATATTGGTTTTGATACAGTACAATATATTGATCAGAAAATGACTAGACACCAATAAACAGACCTTTTATACACTGACTGGAGATCTATCATTCTGTCTGTTTAGGATAATAATTTGCTGAAAAATGACCAAGATAGTGAGCCCAGATATGTGATCAACTGATCCATGCCCTCCAGGGTTTGAACAGATGTGTGAATTAATGCATAAATATGTGAAAACTAAAATTGATATGACACTTGACTATACCTCAATTGGAGTGTAGCACTTAGCTAAGATTCATAGCGTCTCCCTTCCCTCACCGCTATGCCGACGACAAATACATTTCCCTGGTGGTAACTCGAACATCTCCAGGGGGAGAGTCTGAGAGGGGGGGTATCCCCCCTCGCAGCTTAAGATTTTTTTTTGAAAGTTGATGGTAAATTGGCACTCTCTGGGAACATCTGAGTAGTATAACATTGGAACAACTGAACTTTGATTTATCCCAAAATGTCTCATAACAATGACGATCACTGCAATGATATACAAGCTGAAGTGATCATTCAGTCTCGGGTTTGCACTATAATTCAAGTTAATCCTTAGACAATACTATCCTGTCCCGATAGCAGCATCTTCGCCTATCCAAGCCGAACACTACACGTGTTGCCTTGGCTGAACACGGCACATTGTCTGATCAGAATGCGGGATTGGTGATGTCATCGCTCTACAAATATTCCGTGGTCCATATTAGGAGAAGTGCAATGTATGATCTCTTAAAAATTCAAATTTGATTGGCTATTCGGAAGAAATTCACATCAATACAAACACCACTTGCCATACATGGAAACCACACGGGCAGAAATCAAAGAAAATCCTCCCTACACGGTGTTGGCAAGCTCATATCTTGATTGGCTATATGACATCACGTGCGTTTCCCGGTTTGAACAATTTACTCTATTCAGTATGTCAAGGTAAATGACGGAACGTTAGTGTAGCATTTATCTTGAAATGTGAAGATGCGATAGCAGCGGATGGGCTGCATTGACGCGTGGCTGAGCACGTTTCGTCTCGGACGTTTTCAACGATATTTGTGGGACAATTTATTCGACAACATTGAAACTTCACACAGTAGATAAAAAAAATACTAAATCTTTTCCAAAGTTTCAAGAAAATCCTTCCAGTAGTTCTCAATAAATCGCGAAAACAAAAAATAGATGGGAGACGGCGAGATATTTTTGACGTCATGTTTTAACAATGGCAGATCAAAGTTATCGTGGCCCCGAAATAACATGGTAGATATCGGTGACTTTCGTCAGTTCTCAACAAATTTTAATGAAAGACAGAAATACAATTAGGGTGTTTTAGTTTATATACTGTGTGAAGTTTCAATGTTGTACGATAAATTTTCTCCGAAATATATAACCAAAAACGTCTGGGATTTATTATCTGTGAAAGACAGTAAGTTTATTATTATTTTTTTTTTGAAAAGTAGTTGAGAGTTTGTATATCTCTTGTTCGTGAATAAAGAAGTACTGAACAAATGACTGGGGTCTCAATTGAAAAACAAAACAAGTTTATAGTGAAAAAGTTACGAAAAATTCTGCTCATCGGAAGTTTTGATGTTTTTCGTCCAAATAGGCGGTATTTGATTGGATTTGGAGCACACTATTCCATTCTCGGAGACGATCGCACAAGATTGGAGCCCGAAATCGTCAATCTATGGCTTTGGTCACTGATCAATTGCAATCTTATTTTAGGCCTAATGGTATGCACTGGCGGTGATAAGTTTACTTCTACTGTAATAATTGAATAAGATACGTTATCTTATATGCTATGTTAGGTTTCTTTTTCTTTCTTTATTTTTTTCGTTTGTTTGTTTGTTTGTTTTGTTCTTTTTTATTTTTTGCCGGCCGTCAAAATTTGGGGGGGCTCAAGCCCCCCCAAGCCCCCCGTTGTCTACGCCCTTGCGCACTTATTATTACCTTTGCACCCTATTGGACCTTCATTAACTTGAGAAAAAGGGCCGCCATGAATAAAAATACCTTAATCGATGTTGTGATCATCATCTCCTGTATACACGGGGTCTATTATGACGGAAATGCCCATCTTCTTGACCCTCGATTTCAGGTGATTTTGAGGCTCCATAGGGATAATTTTAACGTCTGTAATTAATTTTTGACCGACGAATGGCCATATAGTCTGCCATTTCTGTTTTTTTATTCATGGCGGCCCATTTTCTCAAGTTAATGAAGGTCCAATAGGGCGCAAAGGTAATAATAAGTGTACCATGGAAATGTTCGAGTTACCACCAGGGAAATGTATTTGTCGTCGGCATAGCGGTGAGGGAAGGGAGACGCTATGAATCTTAGCTATGTAGTAATATAAGCTTACCTCAAATGAGGTACTGTACCCCAACTTAGGTATAGTACTCCATATGAGGTATTCAACCTAACCTGTTTAAGCAACAATAGGCACTTTAGTATGGGAGAGCTTGTAGTTAACAAATATTTACAGTTTAATGTTTTCACAAACGTATCAGTTTTTAAAACTGGCCATTAATCTGTTAGCAGTTAATTATTTGAAGGACAAATATAGGGACCCATGAAGGAAAAAAAATGTGAGAAAAACCCCTATCCCGTCCGTCATTTACTTGCAGGGAATTACGTGGAGATAAGATCTTGCGGTGAAATTATTCCCCCCGCCCCGCCGGGCCTTGACTGTTGTTGTTGTTGGTGGTGAACTGCCTGTTGGACACATTTTTCAAACAGGTGGCTGCAAACAAGAAACCAATTTCAGCGAAATTACAACAAGGATAAATGGAGAACACCCTGCTATTATTTACACACATCCACGATTCCAATTTCACCTTCTCAATTCTTTTGAAAGCCATTTGATAGAACTGAAACAGATTCCCTTGGTTATTCCCTCCCCGATGTTGTTTACTTCGTCGGCCGTCTTCGCCTGTGCTGCCAAGAGTTGCTTCCCTTATAGTGCTCTTCAAAAATGGTTACTAACTCATTTGAACTCATTTGAACTTCAAATCCTCGTCACAGAAACTGAAAACCGTCACCAGACCCTGTCCGTAGTAGGTTTAGCTCTAGCACAGTGCCTCGGCTGTGCTTTCATAAAATTAACATTAGGAAATACAGACGAAATGTCCATAAATAAAAAAGTTTGTATTCGCGGTGCCCCATTTTCAGATAAAAATGATAGTAGGCCGATTTTACAAATCATACAAGTGACGTTTCAGAAATTTTCGATGAACAGAAGTGCCCGGTCAGCAACTTGGCCCAAATAGAACACCATAATACGCGTTATTAGAAATCTTATGAATGGCGAAGTGTAAGCAGATTTATGGCGCGGGTCTTTGACGGTAGATGGAACAGCTGATCTATCATGATTGTTCTCAAAGTCAAGTCAAAATGCATAAATTTATTTAACCAGGGTATACCACAAGTTCAGTACTGGTAGTAACCCTGTTTTCCAACAAGGCCTTGGCAAAGAGACGTACATGACACACAGTACGGCACAAACACGGGGACATATAAATACATCTGGTTTAGCGAGAGTTGTCTTGTGTGGTAACTTGTGTCTAATTCCGTTTAACCCGGGGCTAGGGCCGTATGAGCTCACGTACTTAACAATCATCATGGTGTTCATATGAAATTTTAGTCAAATGGATAATCATATGGATTATGAATACTGATCAGTCATACGGATTTCATGAATTCCAGCGTGACGGGTTGAAAGGTACTTTAAAAGATCGAAGCGCTCGTTATTGAAAATTTATTCTCTATAAGCAGACTTTCTACGTCTTATCGCCTAGTTACTGCTGTCAAGTTTCAAACAAACTATAACACAGTGTATAACCCTGTCCGGCTGGAATTTATTTATGACGAGCCATCTGTGCCCATTTATGACGTGATCGCACCGAGTCGACACGTGTGCTGAGATGGAGGTTGAGCATTTTACAATTTTTTGAGTGTTACACATAACTTTATGGAAGAAACTGAATGAGATAATGTTCTAGATTTATTTTGGCAGATCCTGTGTCAAATTCAACTCCATAGATCATCTCGTTTTCATCATAATCGTGCTCATGTTAGAAATTTATCAAAACTCTGTCGAATTTTACAGTTATGAAGTTGATTGTTCTTTTGGTATAGAATTTCACATTTTGGTCTGTATATTATAATAAACTAGAATGGTAGTTAATCAAATATGATTGGTACAGAGGAGATAAATATAATAAAGAGGCGAATATTTAGGAACAAGTGTTTATGTCCTGAAATGAGACTGTCCGTATTTTTGTTGAGGGGATTTCTTCGACTGTTCGAATTTTTTATGAGTTCCTGTGCGCATTTTTGGCGTGCATACTAAAACGCGAAGTGCAATTACTGTGCACATATACTATAGCAATGTCTAATCAGCACTGATATTAGTGTTCATGTGTAGGGCCGAGTGATGACTTAATTATTCCAGTGGGTTTCATATGTCAAAACCCACAAAACGGCGCCCGGATCCGTTTCATTTTCACGTTGTCGTATAGTTTTTAAATTGTTTTAAGAATACCAGAGGAAGAATCATTCCAAGAAATATTCGTAGGCCCACAACCAGTCCGCGGAAGATCCACGAAGAAATCCACAAAGCTCGCAAAGCCTAACATATTTCACTGCCATAAATGTAACTTTTTAACCAAATGGAGGTTCAACCTCCAGCGGCATGCAGAGGGACGTACACACCGAAGTATCGTACGGCTGTCCAATTTGCAGTAGACCATTCAAAGTGAAATGGTCCAGAGATACACACACCAAATATCGGAAATTCGGAGACAATTCCCGATATCGGAAATTCAATTCTAGTTTCGTAGAGCTTCCAAAGCTTTCATTTCCGATATCGGAAATTCAGTGACAATTTCTGATATGGGAAATTCTATTTCCAATATCGGAAATTGAATTCCCGATATAAGGAATTTCCGATATCACTTAATTTCCGATATCGGACATTTTATTTCCGATATCGGAAATTCGGAATAAAAAGCACTTTGGCTTGCCATACTTTATGTGTGTCGACAGGGACAGCACTTAAAGAGCAGTCCCTGTGGACACACTTAAAGGGTTATTTCAACAATTTACGAGTAACTTTCAACACTTTAGTTTTAAGCGTGTAGGTACACCAAGTGTCTCAAAATGTTCAAGTGGAGATTATCTATGTCGCACCACCGCAATAATGTAAAATACAACATATAGGCTGACAAGTTGCTTTGCTTTTGAGATTTGAATTTTGTTTTTATATCATTGCAAATTCTGAATATACCAAAACTACAGTGCTTACAAAAGGAACAAAGAAGTGTTTCAGAAATCATGAAATGATCATGCAGACTGTACCCGGCCGGTATAGTATTTTTTTTTTTTTTTTTTTTTTTATAAATTGTATTCCTTGCCAATGTCTCAGTATGTACAAAATATTGACGTAAAGGACGCAGTACATTCGAGACAGGAATCGTCCCCAGTTTGAGGTGCCAAAAATAATCCTTCTCCAAAATAAAATATTACCTATTAAAGAAACATTTTGACTGGCATAAAGATCCACATTTTGTTATACACAGAATAATTCCAAGACATTGAGTATCACGGTTCTCGAAGGACAGGGCCGTGAAGTATTACTGCAAAATCGCTGATTTTAGGTGAAGACGAATATTTCTCTCTGTAAATATATTCATGTTACATTCGAACATAACAGAACTTGCCCCGGCCCGCAGCTACATACTTGAACAATCTCTTGGAACTTGATCAATCTATTGAGACAAAGCATAAACCTAATCCTGCAGGGGTATGACCATGTTAATATGTTTCCTGTTCGGTTCAACGTCTTCGAACTGCACGAAAGTATACACCAATTCACGGCCTTATCTGAAAATCACGATACTCGCTGGCTTGGAATTATTCGGAGTATACATTTCTATCAAAATTTTTTTTTGCCATAGGTCATATTTTTCATATGTTCCTAGCTCCAATCACATCTTTTGAGTGGTACTCCATAGTAATATCGAAGGTTTAAATTTACGGGTATATGTATTTTCATCCTTTGACGAACGCATATTTATTTTAGGTGTCCTCACAAATTCTACCTGTTAAAACATGTATAAATTTACATTATTGTTTAATATCCTGCAACACCATGCAGGTTCAGGATATGCTGTACCGTATTTCTTGCCAATCTCAATATTTCTATATGCCGGTATTGGCGAAAATGTTATATATCGTAATTTCTCCGTGCATGTAAAAAACTGCATCCACAGGTAATTTTAATTATTATTTTTTTATATGTTGTGCAGAACGGAATGTGTTCTCTCAATTTCGCTGTCGTCGGATGAAAATGTAATTACATGTGATTAATATTTACCAGTACATTTTTTTCATATCTTGCAGAAGCAAATTTGGAAATTGCCGTACCTCGTGCCAATCTCGATATATTGGCACAATTTTGGATCTTGAATTTTCACCTTTGTAAAATGTTTAATTTGGATTGTGAAAGCATACATTTTTGGGTATAAATTGTATTGCCTACTATCTTAAATTCCAAGTTCGGAATGTACTGTACTTGTCAATCCAGTGGTTTTCTCGATTACTGCTTAGGGTGTCGACGTACTTGCTCAAGTTATACAGGCAATTTGTATGCACGTTTTCGTATTTTATATGCCGACTGGATGCGTTGACTTCATCTAAAATCCAAATTTAGATCAATGAAATCTGCATGTTATACATGGATGTCGTAGCCAGTTCCAAACATTAGATGATTAAGTTTCATTGTGATCTAAGGCACTGGCAAACTGAAATCACAATAATTGCACCTGTAGAGGAGATCCAAATTAGTGATCTTCTCCATAATGTATTTTAGCCAGAAAAAAAGAAGGATAATGAGAGAAATTGGTGTCTTGCATCGTGACATGCAATTTTTGGGCAGTCATCTTTGCCCTGAAAGGGGCATCGATGTTGACACTTCTGTCTTTCTTTTGTTGGACGATTCATATTTCAGAAGGAGAGTGATATGTGCACAAATAACATCCATATTGTGCATGGAAAACTGGGTAGCACGTCGAAAAGTCGTACAGCGCGATTTTCTACCTCTTCACAAAGGCGCACAGTGTCACATCGAAAAGGGGCACAGTAGCAGTTATGAGTGCACTTTGCATTTCGACCTCTGCTGAGAACGTGGAAGAAAATAACACGCTTATTTCTACATATTAATAATGAGAACTAATACATGAATAAATATGTGTCTTTTATGTACTTATGAAAGTGATATTATATGGAGAAAAATTCCATCCTTTCACAAAGTTTCTTATATTTTCTTACCTCACTATCGCTAGAGTGAAAGCATGGGACACTATAATGGCTGTTTTTGTCTGAATTTATTCCTGAGTAGTATAGTCTAAGCATCTAAAGCCACATTTTGCCGGGGGAGATAACTCTTGGTGGCGGTAGGTGGCGTTGTTCAGGTGACGGGGAGTTCCACCAGGGGGCGCCACCAGCTCACCAAAAACTACCTCCAACACAGAAGAGTTCCAATATAGGGGAGGTAACTCTGGGTCACTATAGTTCCGGCAAAGGGCCCCTGGGCATGTATTCTTTCGCGGTTATGCGGTCTGGCGGTAATGCGGTCGCGGAAGAAAGCTCCCGCAGAGAAAAAGTAGTCCCCAGACTTCAAATACGCTGCATGGTCCGATTGAGTCGAGTGAGGTATCAAAGTGAAGCATTCGTGAAGTGGCATCCAGTCATGGGTGGGTGCATGTAAAATTAGGATTTTTCCCGAAACTATAAAAAGCCGAACACGGACTTTACCCCTAAAATAGGGGAAAACACCTATCAACCCTAGCCAAAAGGGCTAATATCGGGCCCCGGGCTTATCGGGGCCTGCCTATCAAGTCACTGGGGTGGGTGCATGTAAAATTAGGATTTTTCCCGAAACTATAAAAAGCGGAACACGGACTTTACCCCTAAAATAGGGGAAAACACCTATCAACCCTAGCCAAAAGGGCTAATATCGGTCCCCGAGCTTATTGGGACCTGCCTATCAAGTCAATGGGGTGGGATCATGTAAAATTAGGATTTTTTCCCGAATATACAAAAAGCGGAATACGGATTTTACCCCTAAAATAGGGGAAAACACTTATCAACCCTAGCCAAAAGGGCTAATATCGGTCCCCGGGCTTATCGGGGCCTGCCTATCAAGTCAATAGGGTGGGTGCATGTAAAATTAGGATTGTTTCCCGAAACTATAAAAAGCGGAATAAGTCGGTCCCGGGCTTATCGGGGCCTGTCTATCAAGTCAATGGGGTGGGTGCATGTAAAATTAGGATTGTTTTCCGAAAATATAAAAAGCGGAACTCGGACTTTACCCCTACAATAGGGGTCTGTATTATACAATATAAGGGGAAATGCCTGTATGGGGTATGGGGATGGTCATTTTTTTTGTGGGCTTTACTATGGGTTGTGGGGTCTCGTTTTTCTCGTCTCGCCGAGAAAAACACAATGGGAGGGGTCCCGGAGCGAATCGGTGAAATTTTGGGGAAAAGTCACCGAGGTCTGTATATAGGCTCATACTGGCTATATGGGGGGAGGGGTGGTCAAATTTTTTTGTGGGTGTTACTATGGGTTGTGGGGTCTCGTTTTTCTCGACTCGCCGACAAAAACACAATGGGAGGGGTCCCGGAGCGAATCGGTGAAATTTTTGGGAAAAGTCACCGAGGTCTGTATATAGGCTCATACTGGCTATATGGGGGGAGGGGTGGTCAATTTTTTTTGTGGGCTTTACTATGGCTTGTGGGGTCTCGTTTTTCTCGTCTCGCCAAGAAAATGACAATGGGAAGGGTCCTGGAGCGAATCGGTGAAATTTTGGGAAAGAGTCACCGGTATATAGCCCCATATAGTGCCATGCTGGCTATATGGGAGGAGGGGTGGTCAAATTTTTTGTGGGCTTTACTATGGGTTGTGGGGTCTCGTTTTTCTCGTCTCGCCGAGAAAAACACAATGAGAGGGGTCCCGGAGCGAATCGGTGAAATGTTTGGGAAAAGTCACCGAGGTCTGTATATAGGCTCATACTGGCTATATGGGGGGAGGGGTGGTCAATTTTTTTTGTGAGCTTTACTATGGCTTGTGGGGTCTCGTTTTTCTCGTCTCGCCAAGAAAATGACAATGGGGAGGGTCCCGGAGCGAATCGGTGAAATTTTTTGGGGAAGTCACCGAGGTCTGTATATAGGCCTATAGGCTGGCTATATGGGGGTATAGGTTCAACCTGGGAAATTCACACACGTTCATTGTGATATGGGTTGCTTGGATTTGTTTTTCACGTCTCGTTATTTAGAACACGATGGGAAGGGTCCCGGAGCGAAACGGTGAAATTTTTGGAAAAGTACCATATAGCCCATATAGCTCCATACTGGCTATGGGGATATAGGTTCATCCTGGGAAATTCACACACGTTCATTGTGATATGGGTTGTGGGGTCTTGTTTTTCTCGTCTCGTCATTTAGAACACGATGGGAAGGGTCCCGGAGCGAAACGGTGAAATTTTTGGAAAAAGCTCACCGAGGCCTGGGTAGGCCCATAGGCTGGCTATGTGGTATAGGTCCAACCTGGGAAATTCACACACGTTCATTGTGATATGGGTTGTTTGGTCTTGTTTTTCACGTCTCGTCATTTAGAACACGATGGGAGGGTTTCCAGAGCGAACCGGTGAAATTTTTGGAAAAAGTTCACGGAGGCCTGGGTAGGCCCATAGGCCTATACTGCATGGCTATGGAGGTATAGGTCCATACGGGGTGAACGTTTTGGGGTCTAGGTGAGCCCCTTATGATCCTATGGTGTCGTATGAGGTCTTATTTTGAAGCTCCCGTGGAGTTTGTAATGTATCTACTAATGGTTCGTCCGTGTGCAATAGTCTGCGCATGCGCAGTCTGGCCGTAGTATAGAAAGCAGGCATTTTGGGGGGTATGTGGCGGATTGTTTGGGGTAGAGATGGACCGCTATGGGTCCGAATGGGTTGTGGGAGGTGTCAAAGTGAAGCTTGTGTGAGGTAGAGTCAGAATGGCGTGTTTTTAAGTGCAAGTCGCGTCAATCTGCACATGCACAGTTGGGTGTAGTAAGTAAAGTGGCCATTTTGGGGGTGCGTGGAGGTGAGTTTGGGGTAGAGATGGACCATCCTCGGTCCGAATGCGTCCTGGGAGGTGTCCTTTTGTAGCTCTCGGGATGTAGACCCCGATTTGAGGGCTGTTCACAGCATGTGTGACGTCATCGATGACGTCATCAGTACGAGTAGTAGCGAAAGTGTGCATTTTGGGGCAGTGAAGGAAGGTATTTGGGGTAGAGATGCTCCATCATCAGTCCGAATGCGTCGTGTGGGGTGTCATCTTGTAGTTCTCGGGGTGCAGACCCCGATTTGAGGGCTGTCCACAGCATCTGTGACGTCATTGGTGACGTCATCAGTAGGAGTAGTAGCGAAAGTGAGCATTTTGGGGCAGTGAAGGAAGGTATTTGGGGTAGAGATGCTCCATCCTCAGTCCGAATGCGTCGTGTGGGGTGTCATCTTGTAGTTCTCGGGGTGCAGACCCCGATTTGAGGGCTGTCCACAGCATCTGTGACGTCATTGGTGACGTCATCAGTAGGAGTAGTAGCGAAAGTGAGCATTTTGGGGCAGTGAAGGATGGTATTTGGTGTAGAGATGGACCATCCTTGGTCCGAATGCGTCATGGGAGGGGTCATGTTGTAGCTCTCGGGGTATAGATCCCGATTTGAGGGATATCCACAGTATCTGTGACGTCATTGGTGACGTCATCAGTACGAGTAGTAGCGAAAGTGGGCATATTTTAGCAGTGAAGGATGTTATTTGGTGTAGAGATGGACCATCCGCGGTCCAAATGGACCGTGTGAGGTGTCATCTTGTAGCAACGCCCACCAACACCATTCTTAATGCTTCAACGCCCTGGTGAAATAGCTCAGAAGCTCCGATATTCCATGGAATTGTCACTAATTCTTCGAAATGCGGTGATGCCCGTCAACGCCCGTGGTTACACCTTAACACTCTAACATAACGCCATGATATAGACCAGAGAGAGAACAACAACAGCAACAACAACAAGGATGACACATGAGAGAACAACAACAACAAGAAGTTTTTTTTCATATAGTTTATTCTCCCCAATGTTACATCATACCCACGCTGGGGGAGCCGCGTTGTGTATATTTACAATTCAAGAAGATTCTTGTCCAATCAGAGGCCACCATTTGCATCTGTCATATTCCTTCCTGTCCGTTAGATGTATTCTTGTCCAATGAGAAGTCTCCATTTCAGAAAGTTTCATCTTCGGCCATGTTCGCTTGAACCGTTTATTCTAATCATCGTCGGGCAGGCCAGGATACCGTTGAGGCCACATATCCTCAGATAGTTGTTTGTGCATTCTGAGTATCTATCAGTGCATGGGTGAATACATTCATCCGATGGGAAGATTCCGTAATTATGTCACGAAGAACGTAACATTGGTGACCCTCTCTACGACCCACTTGGTGTTGGGGCGCTGTTGATAGGCCCATTCCAAGACATCCAATTGGTCCACTTGGTCCAGCACGGGCTCTAGCGACGCCCGGTTAATGATGGTAAACGGTTGGTCAAATACCTGGGTGTTACTGCTCGGGTAAAAGTATCGGACTTGGGCTGTCTCCTTATGCTGCAGCACATAACCAAACGCCAGATTCAATTTGAAGGACGTAGCTTGGTCATTGAAGATGTCTTCCACGTAGCTGCGTAGACGGGCGAGGTTGGTCAGTCGGAAATTGTAGATATCTTGAATAGGGCGATGACGGTGGAAACAGTGCCGTATCATGGGCCAATGGCGCCGATAGATGTCACTCACTGGATGGGCGTCCTGTAAGAGATCGCTGGGAACATCCATCGCATCTTCCAGAAAATGTTCGTTGTTGTCAGGCGTATGACTGGGAACAGTAATGCTAGGGACCGGCTGGATATCTAGGCTCTTCTGAACTGTGGGTATAGGCGGGCTCTCCGTGATCGCATCACCAGTGGCATTCGTCTCTACGGGCTCATCTTCACTAGGTCCGACCCTCCTGGGTGCCTCTTTAGTGGGAACTTGTCGCTCATACCGTGGTGACGGATCATGAATCAAACGTTGGTGCTGTCTTAACTGACTCGGTCGTTTGAAGAGTTGACCGCATTCATTACATTGTTCCTTCGCGCCCTCGTGGAGTGAGCGTTCTTGGCGCAGTAAAGCATCTTCCCGATTAAATGACCGTGCGCAGGTTATACAAGTATATAGTGTACCGTTGTGGATGAAGGACTCGTGTCGTCGCAAATCTTCTGGGCGAGTAAACAGCTTCTGGCAAGTTGTGCAAGAGAACATATCGGCTGTGGATCTGGAAATGATGAATGCCGTAAAAATTCCCACTTTTATACGTTTTTCCGTGACATTCGTGTCTTTTCGGCAACCTCCGTGTCTCTTCGGTCACCTCCGTGTCTTTTCGGTGACCTCCGTGACATCTTCGGTAACCTCCGTGTCTCTTCGGGCACCTCCATGGCATCTTTGGTCCCCTCCGTGTCTCTTCGGTGACCTCCGTGACATTTTCGGTCACCTCCGTGTCTTCTTCGGTCACCTCCGTGTCTCTTCGGTGACCTCCGTAACATCTTCGGTCACCTCCGTGTCTCTTCGGTCACCTCAGTCACATCTTCGGTCACCTCCGTGTCTCTTCGGTCACCTCCGTAACTACCCGGCTGTTCCCGTGTAAACCCCGATGTACCCGTATGGAACACACAGCTAAAGGACCCGGATAGAAGTACCTGGATGTAGGCGCGGACGTCATTGACAAGAGCCCCGATGTACAAGAACCCGGGTGTACCCGGATGTAAAAGTCCCCGGATGTAAAAGTCCCCGGATGTTTACGGATGTTCCACCATTCCGGACTTCTATCAGGTCCATGTCCAGAAGCTCTCATGTCCTGCATGTGAATAGTCATATTGTGTGTGTATGCATGTGTGTATACGTCTGCGTGTGCGCGTGTGTGTGTGTGTATGCGTGTGTGTGTATGCGTGCGTGCGTGTATGCAAGTGTGTGTATGCGTCTGTGTATGCGAGCGTGTGTGTGTGCATGCAAATGTGGGTATGCGTGTGTGTGTGTGTGTGTTTGTATGTATGTATGCGTGTGCTTGCGAGTGTGTTTACGCGTGTGTGTGTGTATGCGTGTGCGTGCATGTGCGTGTATGTGTGTGTATGCCTCTGTGGGTGTATGTGTGTGTGCTTGCGAGTTTGTTTACCACCACCAGGGGACTTCACGTCCACGTGTCCATCCGGGTACTTCACGTTACGCGTGTGTGTATACGTGTGTATGCGTGTGGGTGTGCGTGTGTATGTGTGTATGTGTGTGTGTATGTGTGCGTGTGAAGGTGTGTGTGTGCTTGCGTGTGTATGCGTCTGTGTGTATGTGTGTGTGCTTGCGTGTGCTTGCGAGTGTGTGTACGCGTGTGTGTATGCGTGTGTGTATGCGTGCCTGTGTATATGCGTCTGTGTATGCGTGTGTGTGCGTTTTCGTGTGTGTATGCACGTGTGTATGCATGTGTGTGTGTGTGCGTGTGTGTGTGTGTGCGTGTGTGTGTATGCAGCATGTGTGTGTGTATATACGCCTGTGTGTAGGTGTGTGTCTCACCGTGTGCCATGATACAGACAGGTGAGAGGAAGAAAGATCTACACGTTCACAAGTGTTCCTATAGTCCTGAAGCAACCTTTGACCCCTGCGCTGCTCGGAAGTGCCGTCATCGTACGCAGGCGCACACACACACACATACCTGGTGCACCCTGTACCTTATAGACCGTAGGGCATAGGGTACACCAGGGTACCAGGAACTGACCTTTGACCCCTGCGCGCAATTTTTATCCGGTATTGTTAGCGCGCGAAGGGGTGAAAGGTCAGTTCCTGGTACCTTGGTGTACCCTATGCCCTACGGTCTATAAGGTACAGGGTGCACCAGGTATGTGTGTGTGTGCGCCTGCGTACGATGACGGCATTTCCGACCAGCGCAGGGGTCAAAGGTTACTTCAGGACCATAGGAACACTTGTAAACGTGTAGATCTTTCTTCCTCTCATCTGTCTGTATCATGGCACACGGTGAGACACACACCTACACACAGACGTATATACACACACACATGATGCATACACACACACGCACACACACACACACACACGCATACACACACATGCATACACACATGCATACACACACGCACACGCACACACACATGCATACACAGACGCAAATAGACAGGCACGCATACACACGCATACACACACGCGTACACACACTCGCAAGCACACACACACATACACACATACATACATACACATGCATACACACACACGCACACACACACAAACCCACACATGCAAACACACACGCATACATTCACGGACACACACACGCACACACACATACACGCAGACACACACGCACACACGCAGACGCATACACACATGCATACACACACAATCTGACTATTCACATGCAGGACATGAGAGCTTCTGGACATGGACCTGATAGAAGTCCGGAATGGTGGAACATTCGTAAACATCCGGGCACTTTTACATCCGGGGGATTTTACATCCGGGTACACCCGGATTCTTGTACATCCGGGCTCTTGTCAATGACGTCCGCGCCTACATCCAGGTACTTCTATCCGGGTCCTTTACCTGCGTGTTCCATACGGGTACATCGGGGTTTACACGGAAACAGCCGGGTAGTTACGGAGGTGACCGAAGAGACACGGAGGTGATCGAAGATGTCACGGAGGTGACCGAAGAGACACGGAGGTGACCGAAGATGTCATGGAGGTCACCGAAGTGACACGAAGGTGACCGAAGATGTCACGGAGGTGCCCGAAGAGACACGGAGGTGACCGAAGATGTTACGGAGGTCAACAAAGAGACACCGAGGTGACCGAAGATGTCACGGAGGTGCCTGAAGAGACACGGAGGTTACCGAAGATGTCACGGAGGTCACCGAAGAAACACGGAGGTGACCGAAGATGTCACGGACGTTACCGAAGAGACACGGAGGTGCCCGAAGAGTCACGGACGTCACCGAAAAGACACGGAGGTGACCGAAGAGACACGGAGGTTGCCGAAAAGACACGAATGTCACGGAAAAACGTATAAAAGTGGGAATTTTTACGGCATTCATCATTTCCAGATCCACAGCCGATATGTTCTCTTGCACAATTTTCCAGAAGCTGTTTGCTCGCCCAGAAGATTTGCGACGACACGAGTCCTCCATCCACAAAGGTACACTATATACTTGTATAACCTGCGCACGGTAATTTAATCGGGAAGATGCTTTACTGCGCCACGAACGCTCACTCCACGAGGGCGCGAAGGAACAATGTAATGAATGCGGTCAACTCTTCAAACGGCCCAGTCAGTTAAGACAGCACCAAAGTTTGATTCATGGTCCGTCACCACGGTATGAGCGACAACTTCCCACTAAAGAGGCACCCAGGAGGGTCGGACCTAGTGAAGATGAGCCCGTAGAGACGAATGCCACTGGTGATGCGATCACGGACAGCCCGCCTATACCCACAGTTCAGAAGTGCCTAGATATCCAGCCGGTCCCTAGCATTACTGTTCCCAGTCATACGCCTGACAACAACGAACATTTTCTGGAAGATGCGGTGGATGTTCCCAGCGATCTCTTACTCGAAGATCATCCAGTGAGTGACATCTATCGGCGCCATTGGCCCATGATACGGCACTGTTTCCACCGTCATCGCCCTATTCAAGATATCTACAATTTCCGACTGACCAACCTCGCCCGTCTACGCAGCTACGTGGAAGCCATCTTCAATGACCAAGCTACGTCCTTCAAATTGAATCTGGCGTTTGGTTATGTGCTGCAGCATAAGGAGACAGATCAAGTCCGATACTTTTACCCGAGCAGTAACATCCGGGTATTTGACCAACCGTTTACCATCATTAACCGGACATCGCTAAAGCCCGTGCTGGACCAAGTGGACCAATTGGATGTCTTGCAATGGGCCTATGAACAGCGCTCCAACACCAAGTGGATCGTAGAAAGGGTGACCAATGTTACGTTCTTCGTGATCAAATTACGGAATCTTCCCATCGGGTGAATGTATTCACCCATGCACTGATAGATACTCAGAATGCACAAACAACTATCTGAGGATATGTTGCCTCAACGGTATCCTGGCCTGCCCGACGAGGATTAGAATAAACGGTTCGGAGCGAACATGGCCGAAGATGGAACATTCTGAATGAAGACTTCTGGTGGCAAATGGTGGCCTCTGATTGGACAAGAGTCTTCTTGAATTGTAAATATACCCAACGCGGCTCCCCCAGCGTGGGTATGATGTAACATTGGGGAGGATAAACTATATGAAAAAAACTTCTTGTTGTTGTTGTTCTCTCATGGCTCATCCTTGTTGTTGTTGTTGTTGTTCTCTCTCCGGTCTATATCATGGCGTTATGTTAGAGTGTTAAGGTGTAACGACGGGCGTTGACGGGCGTCACTGCATTTCGAAGAATTAGTGACAATTCCATGGAATATCAGAGCTTCTGAGCTATTTCACCAGGGCGTTGAAGCATTAAGCTTGGCGTTGGTGGGCGTTGCTACAATATGATACCTCACACGACGCATTCGCACCGCGGTTGGTCCCTCTCTACACCAAATACCATCCTTCGCTGCTAAAAAATGACCAATTTCGCTACTACTCGTACTGATGACGTCACCAATAACGTCACATATGCTGTGAATATCCCTCAAATCGGGGTCTATACCCCGAGAGCTACAACATGACACCTCCCAGGACGCATTCGGACCAAGGATGGTCTCTCTCTACCCCAAATACCTTCCTTCACTGCCCCGAATTGTCCACTTTCGCTACTACTCGTACTGATGACGTCACCGATGACGTCACAGATGACGCGAACATCCCTCAAATGGGGATGTACACCATGAAAGCTACAAGATGACACCTCCCACGACGCATTCGGACCAAGGATGATCCCTCTCTACCCCAAATACCTTCCTCACTGCCCTAAAATTCCCACTTTCGTTACTACTCGTACTGATGACGTGACCGATGACGTCACATTTAACGAGAACATCCCTCAAATGGGACTGTACACCCCGAGAGCTACAAAATGACACATCCCACGACACAATCGGACCAAGGATGGTCCCTCTCTACCACAAATACCTTCCTGCACTTCCCCAAAATGCCCACTTTCGCTACTACTCGTACTGATGACGTCACCGATAACGTCACAGATGAAGCAAACATCCCTCAAATGGAGATGTACACCCCGAGAGCTACAAAATGACACCTCCCAGGACGCATTCGGACCAAGGACGGTCCCTCTCTACTCCAAACACACCTCCACGCACCTCCAAAATGGCCACTTTACTTACTACAACCAACTGCGCATGCGCAGGTAGACGCGATTTGCTTCTAAAAAGACACCATTCTGACTCTACCCCACACAAGCTTCACTTTGACACCTTCCACGACCCATTTGGACCCATAGCGGCCCATCTCTATCCCAAACACACACCCACATACCCCCCAAATGCCTGCTTTCTATACTACAGCCAGACTGCGCATGCGCAGACTATTGAAAACGGACGAACCATTAGTCCGGTTTGATGCTCCTCCACGAGAGCTTCAAAATAAGACCTCATACGACAACATAGGATCATTAGGGGCTCACCTAGACCCCAAAACTTCCACCCCGTATGGGCCTACACCCCCATAGCCATGCAGTATAGGCCTATGGGCCTACCCAGGCCTCGGTGAACTTTTTCCAAAAATTTCACCGTTTCGCTCCAGGACCCTTTCTACCGTGTTCTAAATGACGAGACGTGAAAAACAAATCCAAACAACCCATATCACAATGAACGTGTGTGAATTTCCCAGGATGGACCCATACCCCCCATAGCCAGCACATAGGCCTATATACAGACCTCGGTGACTTTTCCCAAAAAGTTCACCGATTCGCTCCGGGACCCCTCCCATTGTGATTTTCTCGGCGAGACGAGAAAAACGAGACCCCACAACCCATAGCAAAGCCCACACAAAAATTGACAACCCCTCCCCCCATATAACCAGTATGAGCCTATATACAGACCTCGGTGACTTTTCCCAAAAATTTCACCGATTCGCTCCGAAACCCTTCCCATTGTCATTTTCTTGGCGAGACGAGAAAAACGAGACCCCACAAGACATAGTAAAGCCCACAAAAAAAATTGACCACTCCTCCCCCCGTATAGCCAGTGTGAGCCTATATACAGACCTCGGTGACTTTTCCCAAAAAGAGCCATGGCCCCTTTCCCCAGCCATCGGCCCACAGGTAGGCCCTTTGGGAAAATGTTATGGAAGTGTTATTTTTTAAGCAATACCCCATAGTACACATCCTGAAGTTCCAATATTTAAAGAAAACGAGGTAAGCTTGTTTCGGGCAAAGATCGGATTGCAAGTTAAAAACGTGTCGAAAGCTTATTTTCAATAAATTGGACGTATTTCAAGCTCTTTTGGAAAGAAATTCGTATAGTAGGCAGCCAAGAACCAGAATAAAAGCCAATTCATTAAACTCCCATATCAATTCCATACAGTTTAACCATAAATATATTTTGGTTCTGACTTGCCTTGATCACTAAAAAATGAAATTAAAAAATATTTTGTTGGTTGTCTAGTTGCCACAAATGTGTTTTCTATTCAGTGATACCAAGGTATAGGGATATATTATAGCTCAACAGGTTAGATACTGGACTCGAGTCCGCAGATAGGCCATTTTTCATGGCTGTGAGTTCGAGCCCCAATACTAGTATTATCATTTATAATGTGATCATTTCTTTCCTCCGTTTTATATCACTTTTGGCATTTCTACATCCGGAATATTATCAAAAGAAATAGCTTTTAATAGCGTGAATCTTGGAACTAATTATGCAAGATAATTACTTTCATTAGCACGTGATCACAGGCCCCAGTGTCTGGACAGTAGAATTTAAATTCAGTATAATTTAAATAATTTTTTTTTTTTAAGTCATCCTATAATACAACTCTGAATAATAGGATGACTTAAAAAAAATTAAATTATTTAAATTATACTGAATTTAAATTCTACTGTCCAGACACTGGGGCCTGTGCACGTGATCGTTCTAAATGTATTTCACGACGGCTAGTATCGGTGACAGCTTAATATAAATCACTTCCGAGTGCAGACAGATTACTGTACATTTCCTTATATTTTGTGTATGAGCCATCAACAGAAGTTCTGATCATATATTTTAGCCTGCACACTAAAATGTCGCCTGTTGGAACCGTGTATGAGAACAAGACAAGGTCAGGCCAAGCCAAGAAAATTCCTGTTGAGCATCACACCTTTACCACAGACATAGGAACGAAGGAGGACAAATACTCCGACCTATGCAATGATGTAACAAAAGATACAGACTTACTCAACATTGGGCTGTCCACGACTGAAGTTTAGTCAAGTCAGTTACTGTTGCCAGAAAAAGTTTCTGCACATTCTTTGTTCGGTTTATGCAGATCAGGGACATGAATGAGTACAAACTGCTGTAGATATAACCTCTTCGTTACGAATTCGTAACACCTATATTTGATTTGCTTATTTTCATTCTAGAACACGGCTGTAAACCAGAACATTTTGTGTTAATAGCAACTATATATCAATAAAAAAGATTCATTTCAACAAACAAATTACTTTGGTTGGCCTTAAAAAATCCTCGTCTGAGTGCGCCCCACTGCGTAGTATGTCACCTTTGTTTACCGACCACCAGGTGGGTTGGATGCGTGTTAGTGCGCAGTATGTATGGGCCGCTACCTGGGCAAAGGGACCATGGCTCTTTCACCGATTCGCTCCGGGACCCTTCTCATTGTGATTTTCTTGGCGAGACGAGAAAAACGAGACCCCACAACCCATAGCAAAGCCCACAAAAAAAATTGACCACCCCTCCCCCCATATAGCCAGTATGAGCCTATATACAGACCTCGGTGACGTTTCCCAAAAATTTCACCGATTCACTCCGAAACCCTTCCTATTGTCATTTTCTTGGCGAGACGAGAAAAACGAGACCCCACAAGCCATAGTAAAGCCCACAAAAAATTTTGACCACCCCTCCCCCCATAAAGCGAGCATGGGATATACCCATACAGGCATTTCCCCGTATATTGTATATTGTACGAGTCCGTATTCCGCTTTTTATTTATTTATTCATTTATTTATTATTTGTTTATTTATTTATTTATTTATTTATTTATTCTGTGAAAACACCCATGACATGACTGAAGAGAGCCTCACTCGGCCCAATGGAACCATGCAGCGTGGAACTCTTCTGTGTCGGAGGTAATTTTTGGTCTCAAGGAGCTCTCTCGTGTTGGAGGTAGTTTTTGGTCTCGTGAGCTGGTGGCGCCTCCTGGCGGAACTATAGTGCACTTGACCTGCCCGTGACCTGAACAACGCCACCTGTCGCCACCAAGAGTTATCTCCCCCTGCAAAATGCGGGTTTAAAAGGGTTTTCTATACTACTTATGCTAATCTGATATTCGCTAGACGTAAACGAATTCATAACACATTTTATAAGCACGTGTTGCCAACAATGTTTCATGGCGGTAACGATCAACCTGTCGTCTTTGGTGTTACTTAGTTTTTGTTAGTAACTTGCTATGAAGCTATCATCCCAGTCAGCTGCAAAGAGTCTCGGCCAATCTTGACTGAAGGACAGATTATGGATTTCGATGGAGATTGCATGAAAGTAAACCCAATCATTAGCTCAAAAATAATTGAGTTTTTATTAATTAAAAGAACCAGCTTTATATACTACCTGGAATATTGCCTTATATGATAGGCCACGCTTCGAACACCACTCGCAGTGTGAAAGGATCTCTCAACCATTATATTGAAGGGAACCAGGCCCAGAACCGAAATACAATGAACACCCATTAACGCAATATTGTTTTTGTATTGAATCTTATAGTTTCATGTAACACTCCATATGATTGTCATAATTTGTAGTTCCTGTTGTTGGTTCAAAGATTGCCGAAGCCGAAAATGGGATAGTGTCTGTCTCCACCAAAGTGTCCAAAACCTTAACTTGTACAGCTGTCGGACTGGCTGGTTATCATCCTAAAGATCCGGTTAGATTCCTCTGGAAAGTTCATGGAGGACCTGAGATCAAGGGAGAAACATACCGACTTGATAAACCGGACAAATCCATGAACATGGGCTCTATAACATGTACAGCTGAAAACCTTTACAGTAATGGAAATGTGCTTGGGTCAGCTAATCATACGGCAGTGTTGAACGTAACATGTGAGTATGAACACATCTATCACAGGGCTCGGACCACTATTAAATTTACATTGACGGCCATGTTAATGAAACTGCACCTGGCTGATTTATTAATTATTTTTGGACTTTCATCTCCTGGCAGTTTGTAGTTCCATTCAAGTCCTGCATCGCCATCTACTTCTTGGCGGGGGTCGCCCATCAAAATTTCGAGCCAGAGCGTCCTGTTGGCAAGCACCGTACTTCCGGCGAATAACTTACCTGCAAAAAGCAGAGTCTACGCACCTGCATATAGTGCCTCAGACTGGCATGAATTATGCAGTGAATTCAAAATAAAGTCACAACTCAAAAGGGCACTTGTCATGCTTAATGTTGGCCATGCAAGCCCTTGTCTCATTATCAAAAGGAAGCTGGGGAAAAAATCAGCACAAAAACTTGTCCTCTATGGCAGAGGTTATTTAGAGGGGTTAACGGCTAGGACTTTTTTTTAGTGGTCCGAGCCCTACTAGACACATTAAATTCAACCAATCCAAATGAAATTTGGGAGGCATGTGACCTGTCCACTTACCATTTCATGTTAGCCTATCTGAGCTACTTCCATCAAATATGTCTCGGAATATGAACCATTAACTACATCTACCCCCATCTTTCTTCACAATACACATGTATTCACTATAGTGTGGGGTGCCTTATGGCATTAGCCTAAACCAAGAAAACTCCTGTCACTGAGGAGCTGATCAGTCTCAAAATGGATTCTGCATACATCTGTGAATCCTATACCTAAATAGAAATATCCCTAAACTGTTTCTGGATTTTTCAATAAATTTTTAAAAAAGATGCAAAAAAAGGCAGATTTTGGGGATTTTTATGGTAAATATGACATTTCAGTGGAAAACTAAAAATGTGTACCTGTCAAATTCTGGTCTGTATGAAAGGGGGACATCTAATACACAAATAAATGCCAGGCAGTGGCAAAAAAAATAAATAGCAAGACCCTGATGTCACTCCTGCATACCATAATACACATAATCATGTGTATCCATTAGGGTGATACGTGCAATACATTACTGTGATCAGCCTATGATGAAAGGTGTCAGATCAATTGACACACACTGTTGTCATAGAGACAGATAGTATATCAACTTTACCAATTACATGGCTATCTCATCACATCTCTAAAACATCACCAGATCAGCATGCGAAACTCGAAGAAAAGGAAGCGAGTTAAGAGAGGAAAGCGAGGGAGCTTGGTCACCCGGTTCAAATTGGGTCATAAATTACTTCCCCAAAAAGTCTGCCATGCACAGGAGACACCCTCAACTTCAGGCATCATGAAGAACTCTGAAGAGGTGGAAACAACTAAACAGAATGAGCCAAAATCAGCATGGCACCCCAGGTATGACAGAGAGGAATTCAGCAAAGTCACCAGAGTTGGTTATGATGGCCATACCTACATAATTCCGGATGAGGAAGGAAGGTCTGGGAAGGCAAAACTACTACGTCCCAAGGAGTCGAAGAAGCCGGATTTAGCAGAAAAGTATGCAAAAGGCTCCAGCAGAGCAGGGGAGGATAGGTATGAGACTGTTGCATGCTGGGAAACTGCAAGATATGTGGAATGAGGCAATACGGGACCACGCCACCATTACACCTACCTGCCCACTTCCACAATTTGCCGTCAGTGAGGTGAAAAGAGGATTATGCTGGAAACAAACTTATGCAGGGGACATAACTGAAATAGCACAAAGACTACCTAAGGTGTTGGATGCAACAATTGACTGTTATGCTGGAAACTGTGGAAGTTGCAGAAGGCATGCTATAGTTTGTGGTGGAGGGGTTAATACTAGTTGGTGGAAGAAATCTAGAAGTCTGAGTGCAAACAACATCAAGTGGTTAAATTTCGATGACAATGACAGAATACTGGCGCGAAAAATATTGAATATGAAATTGCATGCAGCAGCCCTTGAAACCATCTTTCAAACACATGTAAGTCAGAAGGAACAAACAGGGCATTCAGTGCCTCACTGTCAAAAAATGTGAACTTTCCTACCAATGCGGCAGCGAGAGCTGGATCCACAGTCTTAAGACTGAACCTCGGTGAAGGAACATCACAGCATAAGAAACTTGAAGCACTCCGTGCACCCCTAGAAGCTGGCTCATCTGCCTGCAAAAACCTACAACAGATACAAAAGCAATGCGATTATGAAAGATCATATAAACAGAGGCCAGAGGTTAAAAGAAGAAAAATCTACAATAAAGCAATTAAACTTAAAAACTAAAAGCTAAGAAAGCTAAAACCGATGCGGATAAGGTAAAAGAAAGAAGAGAAGGCTACAAGAAAAGACAACTTGACAAACACATGCCTGACTTTGAGAAAGACCACATTTACCCTAAAAGAACAAGAGTTGTCTCCCCTGATGTGTCGGACTCACCTGTTTCTTCTGATTCAGATATTAACGCGTGAATTCAGGTGTGACCAATGAACAAACAATTTGGATACTGTTTACCCAAAAATACATGGCCTGAACATTTCTCCATGGCCCTACACCTCTGTCTCTGATTATTAACAAAACTGACTTCTGCACTCAGGTGTGCAATATTGTGATACCTTGGCTGATGACATAAGTGGCAAAAGTCACTGGTGAATTCTTCTAAATTTATATTATGATGCAAAATAAATTTCAAACGATGAACGTGAATGATTCTCCATGTTTTCTTTCCAAAAGGCTGGATATTAATCACTCCATAATGGGGTGGCTGCTTCTTCTGCACTCCAGTCCACAGTAAACATGCTCCATTCGAGCCTAATTGGCTATTATAATTAATTTTTTCGAAATATTTTGCTCTCCACGTGGTATACAACTCCGCCATCTTTATCACTAAACTGTGAAATTGACATCAGTGAGAGATTGTCATCCAGCCTCCTCGTATCACTTACCTGAACCGGTGACATATGTATTCTGTGTTTACGCTTTTAGGGCTCGGACCACTATTAAATTTACATTGACGGCCATGTTAATGAAACTGCACCTGGCTGATTTATTAATTATTTTTGGACTTTCATCTCCTGGCAGTTTGTAGTTCCATTCAAGTCCTGCATCGCCATCTACTTCTTGGCGGGGGTCGCCCATCAAAATTTCGAGCCAGAGCGTCCTGTTGGCAAGCACCGTACTTCCGGCGAATAACTTACCTGCAAAAAGCAGAGTCTACGCACCTGCATATAGTGCCTTAGACTGGCATGAATTATGCAGTGAATTCAAAATAAAAGTCACAACTCAAAAGGGCACTTGTCATGCTTAATGTTGGCCATGCAAGCCCTTGTCTCATTATCAAAAGGAAGCTGGGAAAAAAATCAGCACAAAAACTTGTCCTCTATGGCAGAGGTTATTTAGAGGGGGTTAACGGCTAGGGACTTTTTTTTAGTGGTCCGAGCCCTACACAGTCTATGTCATTATATATGCTTTCAGCAGCGAAGTACCCGATCTAAGTAATATTTTCATAGTGATAATGTAATGGTTATGATTTGGAGTGCTTACCACAATTCCTTGAACCCACTTCCAATCACAAACCCCGAAATGTTATCATGGCCATGCGGATAGGCTATATAGAGATCGGTGATAAGCCCATCAACTTTAGTACAAATGTGATGTGTATAGCCCATGCTAAAAATCGCGGATATCTAAATGTCCCTTACATGAATGTTAATGATGGCCTCCTTCTTCGCAGACCTGGGCCCTGTCTATATAACATCGTCTTACACAGTAGTGGAGCACGACAGCATAACTCTCAACTGTAGTGCTGATGGAAACCCCACACCTCGGATCAAATGGTATAATTTAGAGAATCTCGTCAGTTCGTCAGCAGATTACCTGATACCGAATGTTCAGAGGACAGCAGCAGGTATTTACACATGGCAGGCCAGTAACAGTGAAGGGCAGGAGGAGGGGAATACTAACCTCATCGTACAATGTAAGTTTTTCACGCATATTGGCAACTGTTTATTTATTAGACTCACTCATATTATTGATACTAGACCACGATCACTATTTTCGCTGTGCTTGTCGTGGCTTCAATTTTCTGGTAGCCCATTTCATATATTCTCATTTCTTTGATGATTCGGGAACTGATCGTCAGTGGATATCTCACTTTGAACAGTTTTTTTATTATGGGCAATAACTGGATATGCAGAGTAGATATATGTGATACAAAGGATTCGTTGGGCGGAGGTGCATCGATTCAGAAGTATATATTCACTTTCTGCTCTATTATATCCTTTTCGAACGGACAAATCTTTTGCAACAACTGACACTACTCTACAGGTTGCAAACCATGCATCACAGATTTGAACCGAGGGAACAACTAGTTATACGCAACCGTCAATCGCCCAATGCCACGCTTGCATTAAATGGCTAGATCTAATTTAATGTAGTATATTGTAATGCCGAGACCCAGTGGATTGTTTTATACAGCTAAATACATGTCAATGGACTGCTAATGTAATATTTTACGTGTTTTGTAGGTATTTCGCTTGAACTATTGAACGCATAGTGGTCAACTAATTTTTCTTGACAATGTCTGTCTTCAGATCCGCCAGAAATACATCTGACCAGTGAAAACAACATTTTGATCTGCAGGGCCGCTGGAATCCCGGACAGCTACAACTTCAGTTCATGAAAACATAAATTTGAGGGTATACTATTGAGGAGATTACCTGGAGAATTAAGCGGTTCCCAATCTACCCTTGATCTCTCGCCAGTCTCCTATCAAGACATGGGTTACTATTATTGTGTGGTGTCTAATGGTATAGGATCCATCCAGACGGGGAAAATCCAAATTGTACCTGAGAGTGAGTAATGGAATCTCGTGAACTTCGTGAAACGGAACTTCAAGATCCTCATGATGTTCAGGTGAACCGTCACAACCAAAGCGTGCCTGAGATACATCATTCTCTAGATAACAACTTTACATCGAAACTCATATGAATTAAGAATACTGGTCAGCGATACGAATTTGATATCTTCGAAACATTATGATGTCTTGTCGGCATCCTTCAAACCTGTTCACCCCTTCTCTATTGCAGGAAACTGGCCAATGTTTATGTTTACTATGTTGTTTTATTTTTTAATTTTGTGCTAATGCTGTTATTTGAATAAGGTCATGGGGTTATGCACGCGGAAATTCTTTAATTGAGGACGGCTGAATATAACGGACTAGACGCTTGTATTTTAGTTTTCTGTATATAGAGTAACTGCCCTAAAGACCTCCAACTTCCACAAACGATTTCATGTCATCTTTATACATAATATTCTAGCATTGCTATGAACAGCTTTAATAACGTGTTTGCTCAAATACATAAATTTGTAAATTAGCGTAAATTGAATCCTAAATTTTACCCTCTTCTTTATTTCACACACACGTCCAAATGATTATATTGAACGGTGCTTTCTTGTGTAATGAATAGTAGTTCTTATATTCACTTTTCAGTACCAGCAGTGTTTGACATCTATCAAGAGAGAACGTTCACAGTAGAACAGAACAGCTCTGCCGAATTATCGGTGTCCTTCTATTCTCATCCTGCTCATATTAAGATAGAGTGGAGGAAAACTGACGATGAACAACCCTTGAAGTCTCATAAAGAGGAAACCAAATCCATCAGCTTATCCATTCAAAACAAAACTGTCACTATGCACGCAGCTGTATCCAAACTGACACTGACAGACATTTCGAAGTCCGATGGAGGAAATTACACTGTTACAATTACAAATGTGGTCAAGGGTGCAGAAACGACATCGACGGTTGTTATATACGTGAACGTCACAATTCGAGATGTATTTATCTGTGCGTATTGCATTTAAGTTAGGGAGCTATTCCAATAATCGTTTTTCTTCAGTCGAGACTTTTCTTCAATTTTCTCGATTGAAATATGAGTAGTAGTAAAAGTGCAAATCGTGTCCGGTTGACATTTGATCAGAGTTATCTCCCCCTGAAACGTATGCGAATTCAAAAGGTCAACCGGACACGACTGGCAGTTGCTTTCTCTTCGACCGTAATCGTGACCGATATAGTACAGACACTTCCGGTGACGTGAACGGACCTTATCCCTTCGCGGTGAAGCGGTCACTTCCGCCGCGATGACAAGGTCACTACTTCCGCCAACAAAAGTAATCTCCAATCAATCCAATGTCAATTTACTCCCAAGTCACGTCAATGTTATTTACTCGCAGTCACTCAAATGATAATTACTCTCCCCTCCCCCCCCCCCACCGTCACTTCTGGCTGACCTTAGAGGTCAACATACCTTTATATACACTCCAGTCCCTTCAATAGAACATATAGCGGGCACTTCAATATTAATTGGCGTTTTGTTTTCCCATGATTAAATACTGGTATTATAATATGGTACCAATGACTGCGGACTGAATTGAGTAATAAAGGGAAAATATCAGAATATGAAAAAGGTTTGCTAGCATAGCATGTATGACCTGTGTGTTTAATTCAATTGTCATAAAACAGGAGGGTGACTCCGAAAATACTACTCCCCGAGTGCGCATGCGCATATCACCACCAGTCCGACCCCACCCGATTAGAGCATCAATTGCCCACCAAACATGCCACATTTGAGTCTCGTATCGACCACAACTCGGCAATCACTCCCTTGTGCACCTCCGAAACTGCTTTTTCTCTAATACTCGCCGAGTGCGCATGTGCGTATCAGTCGATCTTTTTCTACTCAACGAGCGCGCCAATACGACACTCTAAAGTGAGTAAGTAAGTGAGTGAGTGAATAGAGTTTAACGTCGCTTTCAGCGGAGGGGGAGGGGCGGGATTTCTTGTAAAAGAGCAGATCTAATGCTGCCATTTTATAGTGCTGTCCCACTGAAATATCGTGCCGTAGGCAGATATGACACGCCACTCAGTCACATTACACTGAAACCGAGCGAACCAGTCCTTGTTCTATCCTCTTAATGCTGAGCGTAAGCGATGAAGCAACAAACGCCACATTTGACTCTCGACTGCGTATTCGAGCGACTCTGCTTTGGTCTACTACTGATGACAGTAGCAGGAAGAAGACTGATTCATTGGATTTTTGTACGCCCAGAGTTATCTGCCCATGAATATGTGAATCCCGCGGCGTGCCGTCAGGGATGACGTCACCTCCTGGTCAAAAGTCACTTCCGGTTCAAAGGACACGTTCGGGTCAAAGGTGACTTTCCACGGTTTCGTAGTAATGGCCCTACGATAGACCGTCCATGTTCTGCTACGTCATAATTCTTTTTGCCTTCTTAGTAGCTTATATCTATAATACCATCCTGTTCAACATTTTCAACATTGCAAACCAGCATATACGAATCGATGGCTGGGTTTGTCTATACGATGATCGGGGTCATGGAGTAAATTTTGTCCAGCCTCAGTTTTGCCCCTTGGCGGTACCTAAATATCAGGACACATTTACGTAGAGAAAATCTGACCAAAACAGACGGGTAGGTTGACCTCCACTTTTTTCGCCTTTTAAAGTTGGTACCGGATCTGGGAGCATGAGAAAAATATTTAATTGGAATCACAATTCCGGAAATTAAGTCGAATTTGACCATGTTTCGACTTTCTAAGGGGTTTTCTAGGAAAAACGAAGCAAGCAGGAATGTTTGAGTTTCAGATTTCTATAAGATATCAGTAATTTGTCTTAATATTTTAATCATGCTCTTTCAGAAAATATGTACATATAAGTGATTTGTCTTGAAGATTTTATGACAATTGGTGACCGAAAAGCGGACCGATGGTGTATTCCTTGCTGAATGGAAGAAACCCTGGAGTGCACCCAAAGGTCACTTTCGGTCACGCAAAGAACAAACAACTCATCTGATGTTAATGGATGAGCATCATGGACGTCTGATTGAGTAAACGCCTTAACCATGGGTAACCTGGTAAATGCAAGAAACCTAGAAAAACTAACCTGTAATGTCCGACGTCGTACGGCTTAAATTTCCCACCGAAACAATAAACCTACATATATTTGTCGAGTGACATGTACAGAGGGCGGACCTCGGGGATTAACAGTCCACCAGCAGATTCCTACCACATACAGATAATAAATTGAAGCGATATGCAAGAGGCGGGAAAAACTGACGACGTCTGGTGACTAAAAAGCAACCAGGAGTGACAGTACGGTTATAGCGTACATGCGCAGAGAAGTGATTGTGAGAAAAGGGCACTTAAATGGGCGTTTTTGTGTGGAGCAGAGTCCGTTTGGGCTGGTGGGTTGTGAAAGTGTGGCTATGGTCCGCATGCGCAGGGAATTGTGGGAAAAGGGTAATTGGGTGGACATTTTGGAACGAGGTGAGCGAATGGTGGGCGTACTCGGTTGGTGAGGGTATCCATGTGAAGCGCTCCTCAAGGCCGATCGAGTAACGGGTGGATGCATATAAAAACTAGGATATGTCTTGAAAATATAAAAATATAAATCCGAAAAAACGTTCTTCACCCCTAAAATATGAAACAACTATCAACCAGGTCTAGATAGACCAATATCAGTTCCCAGCGGATCGTGGCCTGCCAAGAGGGGCAGTGGGATGGTGGGTGCATGAAAAATTAGGATTTTCCTGGAAATAGAAAGCGGAAAACGGACTTTACACCTGGTGAGCCTTAGAAATGGAAATTTTGTTGTTGTTGGCAGTGTGTAGTCTCTGAATTTCGACAAAAAACCAAATCAAGGGAAGTGATCCAGTTGCCCTTACGTAAAAAAGAGAGAGCAGAGACCCAGTATATTTGCCCTAAGACCTTTGTGGAGAGTTTTACAGTAACGTTTCCAAACCCTCGTCTTAATGCCTTAACGCTGTATCGTAATGCCTTATCCTAGCGCCTTAACGCCCTAGCATACGCGGTACAAACGGAGAGTGGAAGGAATGCCATTGTGTGTGCGTGCGTGCGTGCGTGAGTGAGTGGTGCTGGTGGTGTGTATGTGTGTGTTATGTGACAGTGAAGAGCATTAGAGATGGACCATCCGTGAACCAAATGGGGCATTATTGGTATTCTATTGAAGCTCTTATCGGTTAGAGCCAGACTGGGTAGATACGCACATGCGCACTGAGGTGTATTAGAAGAGGACAGTTTCGGAGGTGCTAACTATGCCCAGAAATTTCAAGGTTATTTACATAGCAATACATTAAGCGAGAGAAGGGGAATCCCGACGCAACGCCTTAACGCCTATCTTAACGCCTTCACGCGCATCTTAACGCCTTAACGCCCTATCTTAACGCCTTAACGCCCATCCCAACTCCTTGGCGCCATGACGCAAACAGATGCGAGAAAGAAAGATCAACACGTTCACAAGTTTTCATATAGTTTATTCTCCCCGGTGTTACATCATACACACGCTGAAGAATCCGCGTGGGGTATGTTTACAATGCAAGTATGCTGTTGTCCAATCAGAAACCACCATTTGGTGCTGCCGTCCTCACTCAGTCTTCCCTGGGACGCAGGCTGACTATATGAGGTCAAGCTGTGCGTATCAGTAGATAGACCCTCAGCAATCGCTGTATCGATATCAGTCCCTTGCATACGTAGTGTCTGGTGAACGTGCGTTGAACGTCCACTGTGCACGTTTCGGAATACGCTTGCTTTCATGGACAGTAACGCCCACCAACGCCTAGCTTATACTTGCCCTGAGTGCGAACGCGTGTTCACCAGACACTACGATATGATGCAACACCAGGAGAATATGCATGGGATTGAAGACATCGAGGCGCCAGAAGCGAATCCAGATGCTGAGACCATACCAGCTGATTCAAAGTGTCCACCGACTGATACGATGCAGAACTGCTGACGGTCTATCTACTGATATGGATAGCTTGACTCACGCGGCACGCCGAATAACACGCGGCACGCAGAATTACACGCGGTATTAGTATAGAAAGGGAATCTGGGGTCGCATTTGGGAAAAAGGGCATTGTAATGGACGTTTTCAGGCCTTCAAGTGCCTCCTATATTTCCTATATTTTCCTATATTTTTTAGTTATTCCTATATTTTCCTATGTTTTACTCAAAACCTCCTATTTTTCCTATATTTGGACTTTTTCTCTAGAAAACTTTGACCAATGCTCTGAAATGAGTCAAATTGGCATGAGTAAAAACAAATTGCATGAGGAAACCTTTTTCCCTCGCTTCGCTTGACAAATATGAAAACATTTACATTCTTCTATGTTGCACCAAGCAGCAGAACGGGTCTCCTCAATCATCACCACTATGACCGCATTCAGTGGAAATAATTTGATTAAACACCAGAAAACTACCAACTTTGAAACATACATTGTAGTACTGACCTGTCTTGCACTCCTTTATTTCCTATATTTTTCTATATTTTATAAAGAAAATTCCTATATTTTTCCTATATTTTGGCAAATTTCCTCCTATATTTTCACTGTGAACCACTTGTAGGACTGCGTTTTGATGGTCGAGGTGGCCTGATATGGAATAGCCCTATTAAATGAGTCTAGGTATGGTAATATCTGTCACGCAGCGGGTGGTGACCTTCCGCGAGGTGCAGGGTGGATTAGCGAGTGTACGTACAATTAGGATTTGTCCCAGAAACATAAAAAAGCGGAAGACAGGCTTCACACCTAAACCATGGGGATTAATCCAGGGAAGTGTGTATGGGGCCATCTACAGGAGCGTATGTAAAATTAGGATTTGTCCCGAAAATATCAAAAGCGGAACACGGAGTTTACACCTGGTAAGTCGTAGAAATGGGATTTTTGTTGTTGTTGTTGTTGTGATTGTGTAGTCTCAATTTAAAAAAAAAACAATTGTAAAAAAATCTATTTAAATAATCACGTTGGTTCTTAGTAGTAGGGAAAGCAGAAACCCAGTATATTTGCATTTTGACCTTTGTGTAGAGTTTTACAGTAACGCCTTAACGCCCTGTCTTAACGCCTCAATGCCATAACGCCTTATCTGCACGCCTTAACGCCCTATCTTAACGTTTTAATGCCTTATCCTAACGCCTTAACGCCCTAGCATAAAAGTTATTTACACCTTTTGTGAGAGATTGTACCATGCTATTATATAATACTACCGCGTCGACAAGGTGTATCTATCAATCCATTCACACCCGGGAATAAAACATGTTGAGATTTGGTGGTCCCCGATGATGTCATCGCTCTACTCCAGGACATTGTACGGAGGGTTTTACTGGGGATCTCGAGGAGCGCTTCACATGGATACCCCATACGACCCAGTACGCCCACTATCGGGCCACCTCGACCACCAAAACGCAGGCCTGCAATTGGCTCACAGTGAAGATGTAGGAGAAAATATAGGAGGAAATTTGCCAAATATATGAAAAATATAGGGCTTTTCTTTATAAAGAATAGGAAAATATAGGAAAAAAGGAGTGCAAGACAGGTCAGTACTACAATGTATATTGGTAGTTTTCTGGTGTTTAATCAAATTATTTTCCGGTCATAGTGTTGATGATTGAGGAAACTCGTTCCACTGCTTGGTGCAACATAGAGGAATGTAAATGCTTTCATATTTATCGAGCGAAGCCACGGAAAACTTTTTCTGAAATTTTTTTCCTCATGCCCATTTGACTCATTTCAGAGCATTGGTCAAAGTTTTCATGAGAAAAAGTCAAAATATAGGAAATAGAGAAGGTTTCGAGTAAAGTATAGGAATGACCAAAAAAATATAGAAAAATATAGGAAATATAGGAGGCACATGCAGGCCTGAACACGTCCATTCCAATGCCATTTTCCCAAATGCGACCGCAGATTCTCTTTCTATACTACTACCGTGTGCAATTCGGCGTGCCGCGTGCCGTGTGTAATTCGGCGAGTCGCGTGTAATTCAGCGAGCCGCGTGCCACATGTAATCCGGCGTGCCGCGTGCTACGTATAATTCGGCGTGCCGCGTGCCGCCTGTAATTCGGCGTGCCGCGTGTTATTCGGCGTGCTGCGGGTAATTCGGCGTGCCGCGTATAATTCGGCGTGCCCCGTGTTATTTGGCGTGCCACGTGCCCCTTGCTTCGCATCGTGCCGCGTGTAAAACCGCTTACCGCGTGTAATTCCGCGTGCTTCGCATCGTGCCGCGCGTCGCGTGTAATAATGCGTGCCTCGTGCCGTGCACCGCGTTTAATTCCGCGTGTTTCGCATCGTGCCGCGTACCGCGTGTAATTCCGCGTGCATCGCATCGTGCCGCGTGTAAAACCGCGTATTATACAGTTCGCTGCACAAGAATTAATCAGATGAGGTACGCGGGGCCCTTCTCGGCCATCATAGTGTACTTGTATATTATACTACGGTATTTAGTTTGTACCAGGATAGAGCAACACTTTACACAGAAATTTACCAATCCGCATTCAAGCTTCTAGAAAGTTCAATGTCTTATATGCCTATAATGTCATTCCCATACATTTCAGGGTTAAAGTTAGCGACAAATTCTAGCGACACATGGCGTGCTATACCGCTCGGTCTAATGGATCAGTCAGCGAGCGAGAAAATGGGCCAATGGTTGTGCGAGAAAAGAACCAATCAAATAGTCGTATTTTCAGCAACTAAAATCGCTCCTTGAAACCATTTGAAATTGAAACCATTGAATTCATTCGGGTTTTGCTTATATAAACCGAAACATCAAGATAGCACATTTTCGAAGAACACAAAACCTTCAAGAAATTTACCAAAGCTAGTCGAGCTAGTCAAGTGACATAAGAATACCACTGATAAATTATGCGGCGGACCTACGAGTCGATGGGGAAGAGTGGGACTATGATTTTTTTTTGGCACCTGGCATCAGTGAATACCTCAGGCAAGCTGTGTACCGTATCTGTGGATGGGCACACCAATCGAGAAGAGTGTTGCCGGTGGAAGAACAGATGCAAGTTCCAAAACATGGAATTTAAGCGACACTCCCACGGACCGCCTGTTATTATTTTATACGGCATCAATGACCTTTGTGCCATTGAGCACGAATACATTATGATGTCTCCCTATGTAATTGAGGCCCGATTCATGAAACAACTGTACTGGAGTTTTATATGGATACAATTACTTCAAGCGGGATATATTACCGATATCACGGGGTAATGGTGGTCATTTTGTAGAGTTCAGTTCTACATTCTGCAAAAAAAGACAATTTGTGCTGAGTGAACTATTGATTTTTGACAAGCTCCAAAGAAGACGACTAATTACAATGGACAGACTTTAGTACAGACTATACCACAGGGAGCCCAACCACCGGATTTTGGCTTAAGGCCACCCCAGTTTCATTGGTTCAATTTTCCACGTGGTGGAAGTCTGTTGGCTCAAAATACGGCCATCTGACAGGTTCATATCTGACTACCTGATTGGTCCCTTTTCTCGCACATCCATTGGTCTATTAGACCGAGCGGTATGCGCCACACGACAAACTTTTAAAATGGATAAACTTTAGAAGTTCACATTTACATGTTGTATCATACACAGTTCAGATAATGAAGGATGTTATCCTAGATCGTATAATTGGAAGCGCTTCCGGCACCATAGTGTGTCTGATCCTTGTGATAATGGTCATGACATGGTACTGGAGAAGAAAAACACGTCAAGGTATGAGCTGCATCAACACGGGGTAATAGAACCCCTTAGTTTAATTTATGGAAATTCCAAAATCATAAGTGTGACTTAGATGCATAAATACTCTAGGAACGACATGAAAATTGCTGTGGATAGAAGACTACAAGCCAGTGATAGGACTTCCATGGCAAGAACATTGTGATGTCTTATCGGGCTTCATTCGACAGTTCCTCTCTTCCTCCTGGCAAGAAACTGCCAAAATAATATTGGCATTCTTATTGTATGTATCCTTGGATGTTACTGATCGATGTAATGTGAATGAGATATTTCGAGTATATGGACGAGGGAATTCTGTATAGACGGCGGCGGCCTACTGAATGTCGGACCTGACACATGTATCATAATTATACGGTAATTCAGTCATCAAGAGTGAACTGTGTTTATTCTGAAAAGAATCACCTATTTTGTTTACACTCATTGAAACTGCATGGATTTGCATGCTCATATGTGACCATCTATTTATTTCTCTTTTGTTCATTTCGTTCTTTCTAGGTCAGCCAGACAGAAATATACAAGGGTAAGCTCTTTCCACAAATTTTCCAATTGAATTAAATAAGATTTAGCTGCTCGTAAATAATTATGATTAACAAGAACTTGGCATTTTGTAATTAAACATGCTGGATAGACGTTAGGAATATATGCTAACAAGTCTTACAAATTTAATATTCTAGGTCGCAGTTTTCTGAAGGGTTTGAAGTGGAGTACGAAAACGTTAACAGCCGAGTCTCTGTGACCACCTGCAACTCCAGTAAGTATATAAATAAACATATTGCTTATGAATAACAACTTCTATAGTTTATTCAGGACGACGTTTCGATACAGGTACTGGTATCGTTCAATGACTTGAAAACGATACTAGCACCTGTATCGAAACGTCGTTCTGGATAAACTAGAATTTGTCGTCCGTAAGCAATTACTTTATTTATATAATTCCCAACATCTAAATGCCACTAAAAGAAATCCAGTAAGCATGTTGTATTGCAAAACCGTACAATGGTAGAAGGTATTAGCTTTCCATTCATCTAAATCACAGCGATCATGAGCTAGTAATACAAAATCCTATATTTGGGTTAATTATATCATGCAAAGAGATTGATGAAGCACGGTTTGTTATTGCCTCTATAATAACAACAGTAACTAGACATTGTTGGTACAATGACACGGTCTTTCCACGACCGCCCTCCAAAGGTTGGAAATTAAGTTCATGTCATGTTGCATAGGCGATGTCGATATAATGATAATTGAACACCCTTCGCTTAATTAACAAATATACATAATGCCTCATGGACTTACAGAGGGATCA